>JAWZYV010000701.1:0-13156 GCA_038373885.1 Cheiracanthium punctorium | reverse complement strand
GAATTTTGAAGTATTAAATCAACATTAAAAAAATTATAAGTAAATTTTTTGAAATTTTGAAAGCTTTAAATCAATTTTAAAAAAAAAATTCCCCGAGCTGGGGACACTAATTTCTGAAGGGGGTATTAATGTTTATGTTTTAAAAATTCATAAAGATAAATGTAAGTGTTGTGTAAAAATCGAACGCAAAACAGCAATGTCATTTTAAAAATCGCCATCCACTTAGCAAAACCTTTTCGATCAGCGGAGATAAAAACATGAAGTTAAAATTGTAGGTGGAAAATTTTTTCTCCCCTAGAACGTTTTTTCCTATGTCCCCAAAGAAAGCAAATTTTCACGTGGGGGTTATGACCAATGAGAGACGACCCCTACTAGACTATCCTAGGATCGCGTAATGCCCCTTCCCCCCGGGGTCACCCCGCTTTTGAAAAAGGGAAGACAAAAAAAAACCTAAAAATAGGGCCCCAAAAAAAAAAAGACTTAAAAATATTTTAAAGAAATACAGAAAATTCACATAACAAAGAGAATTAAAAAAAATTTCGATTTCCCCTTTTGAAAATTTTGACAGACAAAACAAAACAATAAAAATACGGACTAAATCAAAGACTTAGAAATTTTTTTAAAAAAACTAGAAAATTCCATTAAAAAAAAACACAACTTAAAAAAAATTTCAGTTTTCCCCCGGTTTTTTGAAATGGGAAACTCCCCAAAATGGTTTTACCAAGGAAATATTAATCGCTAAAAATAGGGCCAAAAAAAAAAAAAAAAAGACTTAGAAATTTTTTAAAGAAATTTCCAAAAAAAATTATATTTTAAAAAAGAACTTAGAAATAATTTCCGGGAAAAAAACTTTGAAAAATTGGCACACAAGCCAAGCCCCAAAAATACGCATTTTAAGAATATTCTTTAAATCAAACACTAAAATTTTTAAAATTTTTTAAGGGAATAGGCAACAACAACAACAACAAAAAAAACCATATATAAAAAAAGTTTAGAATTTTTTTTAAGGATAAATGGTAAACCCAAAACGTGCAATTACGCGCTTTATTAGCTTTAAAAAAGGACCTTGTAAAATTTTCTAAAGGATAAACAAAAAAACTATTTAAAATTTTTTACACAAAACAATAATAACTTAATTAAAACGACTTACGTTTAAACTCTCCTGCTTTGTTATGATTGACTGACTCGTTAAACCTGACTCATCTTTCTTTTAAACCCCGCAATCCCCTTTACAAAATTAATTTGGTGCTCGACTCCCTCACTGTCATTCTTTTCTTGAAAGACCCGCATCCCAAAAAAGGTTCCTTTGGGGAAATCTGGGTAATCGTCCCAATCGAATCGCAAAAAGTGTTGGGGAAAACGGTACCCGGGAAGGGTTGTTTTAAATTGGGGGCCTGGCTGGACCGGCCAAAGAAAAAAACACGTGATGTAAAAAACCTTTTTGCTAACACACCAGAAATCTTTTATTATTGTTTTTGGAAGTTCATTTTCCAAAAATTAATTTTTTTAATTAAAAAAAAAATTTCCAAAATACATTTTTAAACACTTGTCAATTCTTTGTCAGGTGATATTTTTTTAAAAATTTTCATAAAATTAAATAAATAAATTTCTGTAAATAACTAAGAAACACTTAATATTTTTTATTTTTTTTAGTAATCTGTTACTACATGAAAATTATTTTTATTATATTTTAAACAGAAATAAAATTTTAAAATTTATTTTTACTTAAAAAAAAACCACAAAGTTTTAATTATTTGAGCATATTTATATTTTTTTAAAAAACCTTTTTTCTTTTGTCACTGTAATATCAGTGATACAGCAATTTTTTTTTTTTTTACTTTAAATTTCTTGGGTTTTATTTTCTAGACGACTGTGTTAACATTGGGGTTTTTTAGGGGAGGGGAGGAGAAATTTACCCTCCCGGGTTTTGGAAAAAAAAAGTAAAAAAAAATTCTCCATGGGGAAATGACTGGGTGAAATAAAAAATAACACTAACAGGGCAAAAAAGGAATCTTCAATATAAAAATAATTTTGACGATGGGGGGGGGGGGGGGCAAAAGATCCCCAAGGTTATTATTTTGGGTTATTTAAAACTCATTAATTATTGTTTCTTTAAAACATTTTTTCGCTTTTGATGATAATTAAACATTTTACTTCATATTAATGGAAGATGCCCTGACTGAAAATCATCGCCCCAAAATCTACGGGAGGTACGGGCATAAAATTTTGGAGCTTGTAGCTTTTTTTTCGGGCATTTTTTAAAAAGCGAATTTTAAAAAATTTTCAAAACCCTGAGGGGAGGAGCAAAACATTCTTTCACTTTTTCCCTTCAAATTCATTTTTAAAAGGAGATAGCCTACAATTCTTGCTTTAAAATTAAAAACAAAATACTAAAAGTTTTTTTTAGGGTTTTTTAGAATTCGCACCCAAAGGGGTAAGGGGCCGAAACTTTGTTTGTAAACAGGGTTAAGTTGTAGATTGGGAGTAGAAGCAAGGCTTAGAAAGGGGGGCTCCTATGGGTTTGGACGCCCCCCCTCGTTTAGAAGGGGGCCCCTCTCCCTCCTATAATTATAAGAAAATGCCTCTCCCCCGTTATAATTATTACATTTTATTTTATGGGTATTTTTACAGGGGCTGCGAAAAATTTTTGGGGGTGGGGGTGGGGAGGGGTTTAATTGCTGTGAGATAATGAACGAAAGCTTTCGCAAAAGTTACAAAAAAATTAAAATCTTGCTACATAAGCGAAAATTGGGTGTGGGGGTTTATGCTGAAATTTTTGTCCCCTTTTACCATGCCCCCCCCCCCCTCTGAATTATTTTCTGGGGATGGGGGTAGGTTTGAAACCATTTTTAAACTGGATTTTTTGGAGCCCTTAAATTTTTTGTGCCAAAGTCGATTCATTTTTTTTAAAACGAGTTGGAAAAATACTTTTTATACAAGCATATTATTTTTACGGGGCTGCATTTATTTTTTCACTATTTATATCTTTTCCCCTTAATAGTATTTGACATTTTTCATTTTTCATGGGACAAATTTGGGATATCACTGAAAATGGTAGAGGCCGAAGTTGAATGTCCCGGGTTTGGGCCCTCGCGCGGCTGTCGATTAACGGGCTGGAGTTTTGGGAGGTTTTCTCCCGATGTAAAAAAAATACACGTTGAACCCCTTTGAAAGTAATCAATTTAATCTTTTGTTTTTTACAAAGTTTTTTTTACTTATTTTACCCTTAGAAATCCCAACCCCGATCCCCCATCCTTGACGATCGCCCTAGCAAGCGTTTCCATAATCCCACAAATAATATTTCCAAAAACGTTAATAAAAAATGATCGACTATTGATTTAACTAAATATAATTAAAATATTTTTACCAAAAATATGTTAATATACTTGATTAAAAAAAGCCGTATGTTCATTGCTAAATTTTTTTTAAAAATTTAGCAATTTTTACTAAACATATAAAGTTAAAAAGGACTCATTTTCTTGAATAAAATAGTCATAATAAAGCTACGATAAAACAAAGACCTGTTCTCAAAGAACATAAAAAGAACTGTTCTTTCCAAAGAATGGGACCCTATTTAATCGACTCCCCCCCTTTTAAAGCCTTTTTTTGTCCAAAATTGTAGCTTATACCGGGTAAAGTTCGACCACTTGCTATGAAAATACCATTCAAAACCCATTTTTAGAAAAAAGTACACACGGGTATTTGAAGCCGTAGAAATTTTTACACTATCCATTTTGCTGTAATTACCGCTTTATGTGTGCAGAACTTTAAATTCTATTTTGTTTTAAACGCTTGCTGTGAAAAAAACCCGTCAACCAAATTTTTTATGACAAATTGGTAAAGATGGAATTTAACACGGGGAATACTTTTACGTATCCGTTTGCAAATTCCACAAATGGTCTGCAGACATGAACTTTTTTTCATTCGACCCATTGCAATAAAATTTTTATACTTACACAATTTTACAAGCGAATGTACTAACATTCATTTATGTATTTCATATAGATGGGACTGCAGCGCATTATATTTAATCCCATTAATGGCATTCAGTGCACCAACTTCTGATCGCTATAAAAAGATATACATAGATACTTGAACACGGAATATTTCCGTGGGATCCATTTGGGTGTACTCATCACTTTACGGCCTGCAGCCGGGGCCCATTCTCGGGGGGCATTTGGGGGCAAGTGCCCGAGCCCCCAACAAAAAAGCCCCCCCCCCAATGTTCTTTTTGTTTTAAAAATTTGAGAATTTTTTAAAAAATATTTGAAAGAGGGGCACCCAAAGAAAATTTTTGCCCGGGGGCCCAACTCGGCAAATCTGCCCGTGTGCAGCACTTTATTATTTTAACTCGCCACAGTACACTTCAGCAATCAATTTTTTTTCGTTCAACTAATTTCTATGGAAAATTTGTATAATACCTTTTTAACACAGAAAATATTTTTGCTTTTCCACTTTTCTTAACTCCCCTTTATGGCGCTTTAGCATATTTTCCCAGACGCACAGCAAACTTGCAGCAACTGATTTTTCAAGTCATTAAGCTTGAAAATTTTCCAAGAGTAAGCTTGATGCAAAACTTCAAAAAGTGTTTTTAGTTTAACAAAATTGCCCCCCTTGATTTAAACTTGAATCAAGCTGGACATTCAAGCTTTAAAAAAAGTTTCCAAAAAAAAAATTTCTAAATAACGGGGGGCCCCCCTGGGTAACGCGCCCCACATAATTTATTTTTTTCCCCGCATTTTTTTCCCCCCCACGTGAAAATTTTTAATTTAATTTAAATTTTTCCCTCGAGTGTTCATGCCTGGAAAAAAAAACCCGGGGCCCCTTTGGGGTTCGCAGTCGAGCACCTATCCATTTGCCACCGGAGCCTGTGCAGCTATGATAAAGTTGAATGACTAAAATGAACGGGGTTTTTCACGATTCTTTGGGTCGGGCTCGTAAAATTTTCTCTTTGTTTAACAACCCTTGAAAAAAATTTTAAAAAAATGATTCATAGTATAGTAACGTACTTAATTTTAAAAAAAAAGCGGCACGGGGGGCTGAAGGGTGGAAGCCAAAATTTATTGTTTCTTTAATGAAATGTTAAATTTTTTTTGTCTTTAGCTGAAATTTTGGGGTGGGGTCCAAATTTAAAAAATTCTCGGGCTCGGGGTTCAAAAAAAGACCCGAAATATCTCTGAAGGACTTACCAAGCTGTTTTCTCGCCCCGATTATAAGTGGGCGATTGTTATTGTTTCTTTTTTTTTTCCTTGGGGTGCATCAAAAATTAAAAAAATGTTAGTGTGATTTAGAGACTTAAATCTCTAAAATTTTGAGTGACATTTTCACTCTTACAAAAAGTCCGGCAAAAGACCAAGATAGATAAGATGAAAAACTGCATTATACTTTCATCGTAGGGGTTTTGTACCCCCAACTGAAGAGTGAGACAAAGTCATTTAATAAGGTAAGGGCTATCTGCTCCTTTTAGGGGAGAGTCACCCCTTTTCCATGATGCTTCACTTTGTAATGAGTGCGTTTCTTCCACACCCAACCACGCCATGTTGATCCTGCAGTCGGTTACAACCTTGCTAACATAATGGAAATACTTTTAAGCTAACAAATGTAAGAGTGAAACCTTATAAACTTTTCTCTTATCGTATTTTCTATTTGTAAATTTTGAAAGATCACAACATTGTAAGTCTGTTTAACTCAGTGTATCTCTCAGTTACTACCTCTGCTTTGAAAATCACTGCGAATGAGAAGGTAACATTTGCTTTACTTTATGTAGCAGTTTGTGTTTAGTCAGGGTCAAATAAGCGAATTTCTTTTCATTATAGAACCCCCAAGAAAATAATTTTTTGTATCCTCACTACATTGATCGTAGTGTATGATTTATTTTGCTGAATCTGTAATCTTTCATCGTATTTCTTCGAATATAATTAGTTCAGCATGTTTTGATACTTATTAGTGCAGATCGGTAACGTACCTGCAGAATGCGCCTTTACAAATAGTATAAGCAAAACTTTGAATGAAAACAGGTAATAATGAATCAATTATAATAGTATACGCGTTTTTTCGAACCAAAAGAATAAATACAGAATAATTATGTGGTTCACAAAATGATTTTTTATTTAGTGATTCATATGTTTGCATCATTCAGCTGGCGCTTTGTACGCTGGAGAGACGATTTCATTCACAAAACTTTTCTTTAAATACATTTTGTTTCAGTAGCGGTATCAAGAAAAAAATTCCACACAGGGCGTTGTAAAATATATAGTATAGCAAACCGCAACATCTACTCCCTTTGCTTCCTAGCAATTCCCCTTGGCTTCGTCAAGTGGTTTTATGTTAGTACCGAGCCCCTTGAACGGCCCCACACTTAAACTTACTTATGCCTCCGAGAACATGCAGTTACACTGAATTTATCATGCAATTCTGTAAGTAAACTATTATCATTGCAGAGAGCCAAGATTAGTCGCGCTAATGTTCATAAACGATGTACAGATTTTCAACCCTTATTGGAAGTATTCAATCGTGACAGTAGAGTTTAATTTTTCAGTAAAAAAAAGGTAAGTGTTCGTAATTTTATTAATATACCTGGCAGCCACTGCTTATCTTAGTTTACCTTATTTATTTTTTAAAGTACCCTTTGTACAGAAATTAAGGCATGAAAGTAACAAAACCCAAAATACTTTTCGAGAAATTGTTTCATGTCGAGAATTGTTTTTTTTAAAAATATTATCGGATAAAAATGGTTGGTTAATTGTCAGGATATTCATTTAATAAAACTAGTTAGTTATATACTACGAGAATATATGCTAAGGACTGGCTTTATTTCTAACTAAATACAGACTCTAACTTTTTTTTAATTTAAAACAGATTATTAATTCCTTAGTTTATTGTGAAATAATAAATTTGTGATTAACTATTACAATAGTTACTAGTATGTAGTAGAATTATATCCAATTGAAACAAGAATTAAAGTTTTAAAAACTTTTTCTTGATGAAAATTTTAACTGAGCAAAATACAGGAATTGAGCTGTTGTCACACACACACACACACACACATACATCTGGTAAAAATAGCATAAATGAATTCAGAAAATCTCAAAACGTGTAAATACACCATAATCTCGAACTTGAAATTTTTCATGATTACCATACTTTCCTTACATGGTACATGTTCGGAAAGTAAAAATATTCTCTCTGCTCAATTGTGTAAGTATTCTTAAGGTTAATCGGCCAAACGGTTTTGAAGTTCGTGCGCTGCACCGGCATCTAGTGGCAAGTCATAGCAAAATGGATAGCGTAAAAATATTCTCCGTGCTCAAATATCTGTGTCTACCAATTTTCATCGAAATTAGTTGAACGGTATTTTCATAGCAAGCGGTTGAAAGGTACAGAAGGCAAGTTATGGCAAAACGGATGCGGCGAAAATATTCGTCGCGTTAAACATCTATATATGCGAATTTTCATGGCTATTAGTTGAACGGTCCTGAAGTTTATTGGTTTGAAGTGACATCTAGTGGCAGGGCCGCGCCGACCGTGTGCTATGTGTGCGGCGCACACAGGCGCCAGATACTCAAGGGCGCCTCGCGGCTCCCCGTAGGTTAGGGAAATTGTAA
This sequence comes from Cheiracanthium punctorium, assembly GCA_038373885.1. Taxonomy (NCBI): domain Eukaryota; kingdom Metazoa; phylum Arthropoda; class Arachnida; order Araneae; family Cheiracanthiidae; genus Cheiracanthium; species Cheiracanthium punctorium. The sequence goes on along the minus strand of JAWZYV010000701.1, from coordinate 5,552 downwards.
CGCAATTCTAAGTCTATGTGGTAAAACAGTCAGCACCTTTTATTAAAATGGAATCTTTGGGACATTATAGGTATATTCTTGGTAGTAAGACATTATAAGTATATGAGGACGGAAGTTAAAATTAGGAATATACCAATAATTTACTTTGATCTGAATTAACCCAATTTTTCTTCATACTTACGATGCTGTAGTTATTACATTAATCACAATGAAAGAGCAGCGGTTGTCGTCGCTGTTTCCATTAACGATTCAACCATGTTCACGTGAATAACCATGGATAATCGTATAAGAAGCTGCATTATATCGAATTGTCTAAGTTGTTTTCTGAACTGTCAAAATTAACAATAAACAAATACAGGGTGTGTCACAATTCCCTCCCGGGTTTGGAAGCCTTATAAAAAATAATATGTTACCAGTACGGCAACTAAGTTGACTTTACTGGAGAAAGAAACATTACAAGTTTTGTTTGTTAGAGATAAGTGGGCAGTATAAATTGAAAAAGTCCAAATAAGTTAAAATAAGACTCGTTAAGAAAAAAATTCCTCTCGTTCATTTTCAAAACGTTACACTTTTTAAATTTGTATAAGACCTCAGTAAAAAACAATTCCCAATTAGTAAATTGCGCCCTATACACTCATGAGGTGACATACAAAATTTCAGAAGTGTACCTTAAAGAGTGTCGGAGATATGAAGATAACTATAACGCCGAGTTAAACCAATTTCCCATGTCTCTCGAAGGGAAAAAATCACGTCGAATGACTTCATTTCAGGGGTCGTACAGAAATGACGAAAGAAAATCTTTTTTTCCACTCTAGCAATAAACTTTTACATTCAAAATCATGCATAGTCCCCCGACCATCTTTCTTTAAAGATATCTCCGCGATGTTTATGACGAAACTCTCAAATTTGATTCATCACCTCATGAGTGTATGGAGCACATTTTACTAACTGGGAATGTTTTTGGACGGGGTCGTATACAAATTTAAAAAGCGTAACTTTTTATGAATGAACCAGAGGAATTTTTTCTTAGCAGAATCTTATGTCCGACATTATTTTGAACATTTTTTAAAAATTTACCGTGCCCACTTCGCTCTAACAGATAGCTCTAACAGAACAGTAGCGGACCGCCCCATTAGTAGTATACATAAAGAAGATTTCTTACTACATTTTGTTTTTTTTACTGGTGAAACTCAAACAAATATTGATTTCTATAAAGCAATGATTCTTTTTCAGTATTTTCTCCTAGTATACTAGTAGAAATATGTAGTACTATGATCTACAGTATTAAAAACCGCAACTGTATTTTTTAAATTTTGCATTAATAATAAAACCATAGGCGTAACTTGGGCTTCCAAACTGGGGGGGGGGGGGGGGCAAAGGTCATTTTAAATGAAACTCTACATATGCGCGCCCATATATATGTATATATTATTATTATCATTATTATTATTTTTATTATTATTATTATTACTATCATATTATTAGACTATTAAAAATTAAATTATAAAAAATTTTAAAGTTAAATGTACGAACCCTAAATAAAAAGGCCGGGACCTTTTGCAAAATGTCTTACTTTCAATTAATAAATGCAAAACATTTCTATATAGACTAATTTGCCTGGAAAACCACAAATTCGAATTCATTTTCTCCCTTCTCATAGCCGCAGTAAATCTGAACTATCATGTGAATCCATTAGTGTACGCTCGTATAAAGCATAGCCCACTCACAATGGCCCGGAAGCGAAATCGAAACTAACAGGTCATGTGATCATCGGAACCGATCGGAACCCATCTGAATGGCATGCCTTTTGAAGCATAATGTGCGTATACGATCTAACTTAGCATTCATTATCGCACTAAAACAAAACACAGCGGTCCTTTTTCAATTAGCATTGTAATAAAACACTGGGAAATAATTGAAAGAGGCAGGGAGTTAGAAGAATATTTAAAAAACATGGTAATATGAGCCGGTTTTGTGAGCCGGTCCATTTTTGTTACATGGATAGATTTAAATATTTATATTTGTTTACATTCGTAATTTAATCTACTATTACATATTTATATTGAGAAAAATACAATACATAATATACATTTATATTGACAAAATGATGAGAATTTTGGCGAATTTTTTCGGGGGGGGGGGAGAAAGTGTTTATAAATAGAAAGCTCAGGGCAGTTTGCAATCATTCTTATTAAATAATTTTTTGTCAAAAATCGATTTAAACACTTTCAAGGAAAACAGTTTATACCAATTAAATTTAAAAATTCCATTTTTTCGTTCTTTTAAGATTTAAGATTTTAGTAGAATTTTTAAAAAATTAAATGATAATTGTAAAAATAAAATTATTCTTATTTAGAAAACAATTATACAAATATCATTTGAAGTCAACTTTTAAAAACAAGAATCCATACGAAGTCTAAGAATTCGGGCAATGAACCAATTTAACAGTAAAAAAAGATGAAAGATTTAAACAGGTACATGCAATGGTTATGTGTCCCCCAGCATATTCTGGGTGTCTCATTAATTTTCAAATGCTGTATTAACTGCTCAAAGGGCAGGGGTTTCATCGGAGCCATCCGACTCTTTGTAGCCCGCTTTATGCATGTACATTAAATATAAATAAATTCAATTTTAAAACAATACGTTATTAACATATATACATATATTTTTATACATAATAGCAGTGTGGCCCCGCCAATGAATGGCACACACTGTATTAAATATCTGTAATTTTACAACACAATGTGCTGCATCTAATTTACAACACGTGCAGCAAAATCAAATTCAAGCACTCGCGCTTGGTTTTTTAAACTTAGGGTGGCACTTCTGGTGGTCACATGACATTCATAGCAAATCAGAATATCGTGCCATTATCAGTGAGTTAAGCTAGGACTCCAGGCAAGAATATGTGAGTTGAGTGAGGGTTTGGTTGCCATGCCCATGTTTTTGTAATCTGGTATATGTAAACCGACGTGTTGTTTAACCGACTCTTGTTATACTTCAACGGCTGTTAAAGATTTCAATAAAATTGATTATGGGAGGGCGGTTGTGTTCAGACGTTAATTGTTGAAGTCGTTCCAGATTTGAAAGGCAAATGCGTAAATTTCCAAGAGATATTGAACGAAGAAAACAGTGTGGATAGTGAATTGCCGATGTGTTACAATGGAATCCGGTTACGGAAGTTGGACTTTGCAGTGTATGTAATTCTATCATAATATTTATTTGGTTGAAATTATGATATGTAGTAAAAAGTTTAGGTTCCAGATAATCGTATAATGTTGTAATTTAGTCTTCCAAAGCTTCTAATAACGTATAAAGTATGTGTTTATTGTACGATGTTTGGATATTGGCGGTGTTCTAAACGGTGCCAAACCGAGTTCCGGTGTGCATTTGTTTAGTAAACAAGACTGCTGAAGTGAAAAATTTCTGCAAGGTTATTACGCGTTAATGATAGTAAACTATCAAATTGTATTAATTAAATAATAATATAACTTATATACTGCTTTTATTTTTATTTAAAAAAATCTTTTTAAAGTGCTGTTTCTTCATTTTATAAAACCAAGTTCGTATACATATGCATATTTATAAATATTATTTCTTCGTTTCAATGAGCTAATGGAACATCGATTCGAATATAATTATTTTGAAACATTAACGTCTTGTAGACAAGAGTTATTGTATTAAAAACTTTTCATCTTAAAGAATATGTAAATAAATATAAAAATATATAGTTATAAAATTTCTGTAGTCTCTTTTACTTGCTTCATTATTCTATTAATATATTTTAATGCCAATATTGGTAAAATGTATTTCCAGAAAAATATTGTTTTAAATTCTGCATTAAGTTTGTCTAACTCAAAAAAAAGTTTAAATTTATTTCGTATTTAAATTGAATCTGACCGCCACATTAAAATTTTTGAAGGTATTGAAAATTTTAATGTGCCGGTCAGCGAAGGTTTTGAAATTTTTAATCTGCTGGTCCATATTTGTAAAATGCTGAGAAACACTGCTCTATACAGTATACTACTATTAAGTTATATTTTATATAAAATGGATTTTAAATGTCAAAATATCAGGAGTATTCACTGTTATTTTAATATTTTAGTATGAAGTATCAGGTTTTTGAAAGCATTCTTTTGATTTAATTCATTTTTAATTTTTTTTATTTATAATACTACTTAAGTTTTAATCCCATTAAACCAATATTGGTAAAATGTAGTTCCAGAAAAATAGTACTGTTTTAAATTCTACATTAGTTTATGTCCAACTCGATCTTAAATTTATCTTGTTTTATCACATTTTTAAATTGTTTTTCAAAACTGAAGTATATCTATTTATTTTCAATATTAAATTTCCCCCTATACATTTAGCAAAAAAAAAAAAGTTGAAGTAATTGCTATGCGTATTTATATATAAACTATATATATTGGTGTACTGTTCTCCCTAAGTAATTTTTAAATTCCAAAATATTAAGTGCTCATTGTAATTACATTAAACTAATTCAGAACTGAGAACCAGTCTTTGGAATCTTTCTTCTTTCATAGTAATACATTTATGAATTATTTATACAGAATATTTTTTAAAATGTTGTTTATATGGAGACTTTTAAGAAAAAAATATTTTTTATTAAAACATGTACATATTAAATAAATCACATAGTTTATGTCCAACTCCAAAAATAGTTTAAATTTATCTTGTTTTATCTCATTTTTAAATTGCTTTTCAAAACTGAAGTATATTATTTATTTTCAATAATTATTATTCATGCGTTATTTTTAAATTGCAAAATATTAAGTGTTTATTTTATTACATTAAACTATTTCAGAACTAAGAAACATTCTTTGGAATAATCCTTCTGTAGGGAACCCACTGAGTTTTCACCCCCTCTTTTAAGATGACCCAAAGATATGATGACCCACGGTGATGCTCTCCGAACGGAGAGAAGAGAGAACGCGGGGGGGACGAAGCAAGGGGCTTGTGCCCTGGGGGTCATCTAAGGAGGCGAGGGAAAGAAAAAAACAGATCACTTGACTGGCAGCGGAGAGATGCACTGATGCGGACGCCAGTTAGGAGATTTCCCGAGACTCCCCGATGTAATAGCATCAGTAGGATGTTGTATGTTAAATATATATATTCAAAGTCCAATCTGTAAATATGATTATATCTGTATATATAATAAATGATTAGTCTCGACATCAGGCTCGATTAATTGCATCCACAACATGTATTCAAACCGTGGAATTTGTCAGCAGTTCCCGCTACCAAACTGCACCTTAACGACAATTCGACGGGCGGACCCTACACCTTCTTTCATAGTATTACATTTATGAATTATTTATACAGAATCAATGGCGCACCTAGGATTTTACTTTGGTAGAGGGGGGGGGAGGGCTACAAATACTGATGAACTCGGTTATAGTGATCTTGATTGTAGTTATAACTCTTTTATCACGTCAAAATATTCAGTATCACTTGCCCATGGAACCCAATCCCACTATCAATTTAACTCGTTATAGAGTAATAAAAAATTATCTGATCTATTCAGTGACATT
>JAWZYV010000700.1:0-20095 GCA_038373885.1 Cheiracanthium punctorium | reverse complement strand
CACTTCTGGCTAGTATTATGTAAGTGAGCTGCAGAAAGTACTGTCCTCTTTGGAACATACAGAGGAAATGTTGACCTACGTCATCAAAATTAATAATTTTCCGAAAAAAAGTTATTCACTTTGTCGGTAGAAATGTGAAGTTCGTATTATATTGAACAAATGAAGACATGTGAAGTTCGGTGTGTATTATATTTTTCATTTGTACAATATTATCTATGCAGTATAATAAGTATCTTACGTAATTTCTAAATGAAGAGCAATACATACGTATTTTTTTCTAAGCACTTAGATTTTGTTCTTTCCCAATTCACCGAAAGACGCTTTCCCGCTTAAGACGCTCTTTCAAGAGGGTCCGTTGAAGAGCGTCTTAAGCGAGTTTTACTGTAGTTTTTCCAGGCTCCACGGCTTTTTTTTTTTTCATTAAAATAATCGTTTGCTGAAGCATTCCTATGAGAGGTTCTGAGTACACAAAACGATAACGTTCGAATGGTAAAAGTTTCTGCGCATTTCCAGAAGAGCATGACATTCGATTTGGGTCTATAATAAAAGTTGAATAGGAAGTTATTTATTTTAGGCGGACGAAGATTCAATCTATTGAGTGTAGACCTATTTTCGTCCCATGTTTTTTCTAGCGCCCGTTGTCATTGCCCCCACAACGGGCTTTTCCTTTAGTTCAGCGGTGCGCAAACCGGGGATCGCGACCCCCGGAGAGGTCGCTAGAAAATTTTTGGGGGTCGCCCAATTCAAAGAGATTCAAATTTATGAAAAATCTACAATTATTCATTTCAAAGAACTGAAATAATACAAGAGAAGAAACTCACAATTATTATTTTACGAGCGCGATATTCGCGATCGCTATCACGGCGCTTCAGAACCATGTTATCATGCATAGTGATCTGCAAATTGATCATGCATAGTGATCATGCGTAGTGATCATGCATAGTGATCTTCAAAACTATGTTCCATTAAAACAAAACATCGATCTCGATTGGATCCAGAGGATGACTTGCGATTTCCAATACAGATCCGAACATAGAAGCAATCATGAGCTCTTTGCAAGCACATATTTCATATTGACTTTTTATGATGTAATGCTTTTTGAAAGTATTTTTGATTAAAAAATATTTATATCCATATGCATAAATGAAGCTTGTTTCCTAAAATTATGTGTTGATTCATGAACTGATTTTTATGATGTTACACCTTTTATAACAATTTTATGGTGGTTTATAAGTTGGGTGCGCTATTTTAAAAACCCGTTATTTCAATCGATGACGTCACGTCGCTCTTTTAAAAACACCCTGTAAGAGCAACTCCCAGAAAGAATTTCAATGTAACTTCGTTTTCAATTAAAGAAAATTCTACTGTCTATCCAGGGGTCGCGACAAAATTTTACTCAAAATAGGGGGTCGCGACAAAATATTACTCAAATTAGGGGGGCGCAGATGAAAATAGTTTGCGCACCACTGCTTTAGTTTATTGTATAATGCACTGCATGTGCACTCAATGGAAGGTGTGCCATTTCACTACTACTTATTACTTCCTTGTACGTAGTATAAGGAAGTAATGTGATCCCGAAAAATTTTGGGGGCCAAATTTCGACATAAAAACCGATTTTGACTACCTCTAAATTTAATTTAAAAATTTTTTTCGATGCATCTCATCGTAGGCTAGCATGCACGATCATATTAACGCGTCTGCAACTCATTTTGACCAGTGGCGAGTCTACTGTGGCCAGTTTTTCCATGCCGTCTGTACGTACGTACGTATGTACGTACGTACGTATGTACGTACGTACGTATGTACGTACGTACGTATGTACGTACGTACGTACGTACGTATGTATGTAACTCGCATATCTCAAAATCTATGGGTCGTAGAATGTTGAGATTTGATATTTAGGATTGTTCTATGATCTAGTTGTGCACCTCCCCTTTTGGTGGCAATCGAATGGATAGTTTATGTACAGGACCGCCCAAAAGATTCGAAATACATTACGCTCTATGGGCCGAAATTCATTAAACTCGCCTAACTCAAAAGCTATTAGGCGTAGAATGTCGAAACTTCATATTTTGGATAGTTGTAACATCTAGTTGTGCGCCTCCCCTTTTGGTTCCATTCGACTGGATAGTTTATCTACAGGACTGCCCAAAACATTCGAAATACATTACACTCAATGGGCTGAAATTCATTAAACTCGCATATCTCAAAAACTGTTAGGCGTTGAATGTTGAAACTTTATATTTAGAATTGTTGTAACATCTAGTTGTGCACCTCCCCTTTCGGTTCCATTCGACTGAATAGTTTATCTACAGGACCGCCCAAAAATTCGAAATACATTACGCTCTATGGGCCGAAATTCATCAAAGCGTTTTTTAGAGGTATTGGGATATTTCAAACGACTCAGAAGTGATATATGCTGTAAAGAGTTAGAAAATGAATTTCTCCATTAAAAAAAAAGTGTCTTTATCATTTATAGTTCTGCTACAGGAACACTCAAAAGATTTCCAATACATTACGGCCAATAGCAATTTTAGGGGCATTTATCCATTTCAAGCACAATACCGTCCTACCACATAAGTTAGGTAATGGTCCGACCACGGTCACGTGCCTCCCTCAAGAACTGTGCCAAAAGTCGCCAAGCTTGGCGACTTTTGGTGTACGTGTGTGCATATTTAACTCTCAAATCTCAAAAACTATTATGAAATTTCATATATAAGAATGTTGTAACATCTAGTTGTGCATCTCGATTTTTGGTTCCAATCTACTGGAGAGTTTATTTACAGGACCACCGAAAAGAATTTCAGTACCTTAATGTCTATGGACATCTTCATTATAATACAACTGTAGACAGTCATTGTTTGGTACATGCCCAAAATCTCGCCGTCTGTCCTCGACCTTGGCGAGTTTTGGCGAAATATAGCCAAATTTGGCGATAGTCAGTCATTTGGTCCATGCCCAAAGTATCGCCATTTGTCATCGTTCTTGGCGAGTTTTGGCGAAATATCGCCAAATTTGGCGATAATCTGTCATTGTTTGGTTTATGCTTAAAATCTCGCCAAATGTCGTCGACATTGACGAGTTTCGCCGAAATATCGCCAAATTTGGCGCCAAAAATTATTTCCAATTTTGTATAACTCTAAAACTTTAACCCGTAGATTTTTTAACTTTGTATTTAGAACTATTGTAATACCTAACTGTTTTCAATATCTTTTTTGACAGCAATCGACTGAGAATTTATTTACATGGTGAGCCAAATGACTTTGAATACATTGAGGTGTATAGATGCAATCAACTCATTGAAAGTCTGTGGTCAATGACTACTTTGGCTATCCCCAAAATCTCGCTGACTATCTCAAGTTTGTCGGCTTTTGGTGAAATATCGCCAAATAAAGTGTCAGAAGGAAATCTTTCAAATTGAACTCAGCTTGGCGATATCGAAATATTTGGCTAGAATTCGCTAAACCTTACTATTATTGATATTTTATCTCTTTCAAACAAATAAATGTAGAGGAAGTGAGTCGAAAATATTTTTGATCTAATGGACGTGCAAGGAAGTCATGTGTTGGACACATCAGATTTTTTTTTATAAAACAGCAGACGATATGCAGGCAGAAAAATAAAACTTTGCTGATAAAATTGCATCGACGTCGTGGATGACACGATATATTCTTTGCTTGGGAAACAAATTAGAAGAAATTATAAGTTTCCTGTATTGACTGTCACTTTCTCAGTGTGAAGTTACATCCTATAGGAGAAGAGTCAAAGCTCTTAAAATTACATTTGTTCTTATATTCATAAGCTAATGAGCACTACACGTGCATATCACTATTATTTTAAGAGTGCAATTTCAAACATGTCAAAAGCACAGTACACCTCGTGCTACAAAATATAATGGGGAAAATAGAGAATTCAAAGAATGGGTTCGACCTGTTCCAACAGACAAAAATTTTTGGATAAATCGGAAATGAGAGCCAAAATCCTTGATTTAAAAAAAGCACATACACACCAGAAGCATAGCGTGCCTTGGCGGGGCCCCGTATAAAAATTTGTTTGGAGGCCCTTAGGAAGAGTAAAGATTTCTCACAAAAGAAAAAAAAATATTCGCATAAAATTAAAAGAAATATTTATTCATCATAATTATCTATCTGTCACTTTTTCCAAACAATTCAAATTAAATGTACACTCACCTTGCCTTTTTTTCGGCAAACTGATTTATTAAATCATTTATAGCTGATGATGACTTTAGTTTTTCTAAAGTTACTGCCTCTATGGACAATAGTGACAGGTCTGACAGGCGTTCCTGTCCCATCGAAGTTCTTAGGTAATTTTTTATCAGTTTTAGTTTTGAAAAACTTCTTTCAGCAGTTGCGGTTGTAACTGGAAGGGTCAAGAATAAAAAGCATGCTGTTATTACCTCCGGAAAACTGGATGGAAGACTATTGAATTTTATCAGCAATAATTCAATGCGTTCCTTAATGGAATGAATTTTTTGAATTTCAGATAAAAAATTGGGAAGTTTTTATTAATTTTTGCTGCCCCCGTATGATTGATACAGCAGATACGGCGGTAGCTACGCCCCTGATACACACAAATAGACCTATTTCAGCTGTGGCAAAGACGTTCAGCGGTAAACGCCAATGAGTCATATCTTTTTTTTTTCTCAGCTTAGCATTTTTTTGCCTTTCCGGGCTTCTTTTAGCTTTGATTTCAGCCAGTTATCCGAAATTAAGAGTTGGCAACACTGGGTGAAGTGGAGGGGGAGAAAACTTTCGATGGGAGCTCGTTCGAGAACTTGTACTGTTAAATGTGTTGTTCCTCTCTCCTAATTATCCATAAAAATTGCTTTTTAATTAAATATTTAGGGTGTTCTTTGAATACTCTACATGTCATACTACAGTATAAGTCAAGATACCATTGTATACATTGGAAAGGAGGCAGGGGCGTAGCCAGAAATTTTTCATAGGGGGGGTTACGACTACTACAACTCATATATATGTATACTAGAGATGAGTTCGGGCTCATTTTTTGAAGCCCGAGCCCGCCCGAGCCCGAAGACTTTTAATCCGAGCCCGCCCGAGCCCGAGCAATATTATTAAAGTTGGAGCCCGAGCCCGCCCGAGCCCGCCCGAGCCCGAAATGTCAGCTAAAGACAAATAAAATGAACTACTTCATTAATAGGATACAATAAATTTTGGAGCTTCACACACATTCTAGTCCCCCGTACCGCTATTTTTTGAAATATGTACGTCTATTTATCCCATAAATCACTTTTTAAAATTCGTTTCAAGGAGTACGTTCAACAAAGGAGAAATTTTTCACGAGCCCGAGCCCGCCCGAGCCCGAACGCAATCGTGAAGTACAGAGCCCGAGCCCGAGTCGGACCCGGGCTCAGGCTCGGGCTTTCGGGCTCCGGCTGAGCCCGTCTCATCTCTAATGTATACGTGTGTGTGATAAAGTAATGAAGAATATACATTAGTATGGCAAAAAATTCCTCATGGGGGGGTTATGACCCCCCTAAACCCCCCCCCCTTGCCTTCGCCCCTGAAAGGAGGTAAGATTTCGGCTTACAAAAATTGTTGGTTCTTGATTTGCCGTTGCTTTAAGGTTAGCATAATGGCGTGTCGTTTGAAAGAGTGGATACTTTTTGCTTGGGTCAGGTTCATACGGTGTATCCACTAGAGGTCTGCACCGCACAAAAATTCCCCGCGGAGGCTTAAGGACCTCAGAAACCCGGCCATTGGAAAATTTTAGGCACAACTTGGGATGGGGTCCCCTAACACTGATGTAGGCAGCTTGAAATTTCCAAACGTAAATGACTATCTGACTGTGCCTTGCGGTCCAACGTCTGCGCTTTCTTTTTTTACAAAAAGTCGTCTATTTTCTTTCATGATGAACTTAACAAACAAATTCAAGCTATACATAAAATACCTAAGAATTGACAACTTTTTTCAACCTCAGTCTATAAATGCCATCCATTCATCGAGCAGATTGGCAACTTGTTTAAAACAATGTTTGAAAAAATTTGAAAAGATCTATAAAAATCTGCTATTAAAAAGAATAAAATTAAGAAAAATTGAATTGGGATTTTGCTTTTTTTTAGGGGGGGGGGGCTAGTCCCCGGGCCCAATGGAAAATCGGGGCCTGCATGCATACCTTGGCTCTAAAATGAGATTTTTTTAAAGACTAGAATTTTTATGAAAACTACTCTTGAGTATGATCTAGGAATACGGCCCATTAGCTACACGAGGGTTCTAGGGTGGGGTGTAGAGATCACGATTATAATCGGGCTCGATTCTATTTGTCGTTCATTTGCACAAAGGGCAAAATTTACGATATTTTGTCCATGAAGTCATTGACTTTTATTATCTATTAGCTGAAATTTCGGTCTCGGGCTCCGACTTCAATGATATCGTTCGGGCTAGGGATGGACGCGAGACGAGACAGAGATTTGCAGCTTTTTTGCGAGACGAGACAAAGCTTTTAGGCTGTTTTGCGAGACGCCCATTTTCCGTCTTCGGGCGGGCTCGAATTCCAAGTCCTCGGGCTCGGGCTTCAAAAATGAGTCCGAATTCATCTGTAGTGGGAGCCCTCCGCGGGGGTCTTTCTAAGGGGTCCTATCCCGTATCTGGGCTAAGTTTCGGAGGAAACTGCGAACGGTTAGGTCGGCGGACGCGCCCTGTATTTGAACCAGGCACCTTCCGTCTCATAACTCATAGCGGTATGCGCTCGGCCACCGGTGGAGCTCCAGAGTCAGTATGAGCTTGCCGTTGTGTACACTTATAAAATATTTCTACTGCAAAACTGAAACAATAGATTTTTTTAAAATCAAAATCGGTGGGTTTGTGTTGTTTATACAGCACATCCACGATACATTGAGTTATCAATATACCATTGACCCATTATTTGCTTTTAAGCGTTTTTTTTTTTCCTACCACAATTTTCTCGTGAACCATTCTAAAACCTATAATGTTATTATCTGGTATAATGCAATGTTTAAACAGTTTTTAAAGCAATCCAATGACACCATTGACTCAAAAAATTTAAATTGTACCTTTACAAGCAGTGGCGGCTCGTGGGATACAGCAAGTACAGACGGGCTGCACTTGAAATTATCAGCACATACTTTAAAATAATTTATTCTACTAATATTCCTAAATTCAGATTAGAATTGTGGAATTCCTTCGGTAAGTTAAAAAAATCTGCGGAAAAAACCAAACAAAAAAAACGTATTGTGGCCGGATCGTTCATTTATAAAAAAGCACTTTAATCTTCTCGCAATTCAATTGGGAAAATCTTTGGTTCAGCCCAGAGCGCTGAATAGAAAATTGGCAGCACCGTTGCCATGACAACGACTACGTCAGCAGCCTCTCCGGCATAGAGAGTATGCAGCTGATACAGCCCATGAAAGATTTTCTAACGGCGGCTGAACTTGAGAAGTCTACGGAGGGGGTAAGGAGACTATATGTTTGGAAAACTCTGGACTTTATATTGCTGAATTTATCAAGAAGGTAAGCCTGAATAGACGCTTATGAATGGACAATGACCCATCCAAGCAGTATTGTTTTTAAGTAAGCAAGAACTGGCATTGAGAGGACATGGCGAACGAGAAAATTCTTTAAACATGAGAAATTTTAAAGAGCTTTTAAAATTATGGATATCTGAATTAAAACAACGCCTTTTTATGGGGACATCACTAACCGGTTCGCATGTTTAAAAGAAAGGAGGATTGATTTGACTTATAAAAAATAAGTTTTCTTTTTTTTTTTTTTCTTTTCTTCTCAAGTTATCGTTACAAAAGAAAATTCTAAGGAAACTTCGAATCAGATACGGATGAATGCAATTTTGAGGATAAGAGCGGCTGGTTGAAATTTATGTCCATTTTATGGAAGTAAAATAGGATCTCTTACATTTTTTATGTAATTTCTTTTTTTCCTCGGTGAGGGCTTAATTCGCCAGCTTTCGAATTCAGTAACAAAGATTTTCCAATCCTGTCCGGAGGAAAGGGGGTTGGGGGGAGGGGGGCTCATATGCTTCCGGCAGCACTAACAGTTTTGACCACGGGCCGCCACTATTTACAAGTAACTAGCGTTAAAAATATCCAGAAAAAAATAAGCAATTGAAAGTTTAGGTAGAATTTTTATTTAAAAAAATCTGATGTGTCCAACACATGACTTCCTTGCACGCCTATTAAATCAAAAATGTTTTTTACGCACTTCCTCTAAACTTATTTGTTTGAAAGATATAAAATATCAATAATAGTAAGATATAGCGATTTCTAGCCAAACATTTTGATATCTCCAAGCTGAGTTCAATTTGAAAGATTTCTTTCTGACAATTTATTTGGCGATATTTCACCAAAAGCCGACAAACTTGAGATAGTTTGCGAGATTTTGGGGATAGCCAAAGTAGTCATTGACCACAGACTTTCAATGAATTGAATGCATCCATACACCTTAATGTATTTAAAGTCATTTGGCTCACCCTGTAAATAAATTCCCAGTCGATTGCTGTCAAAAAAGATATTGAAAACCGTTAGATATTATAATATAGTTCTAAATACAAGAGTTCAAAATTCTACGGGTTAAAGTTTTAGAGTTATACAAAATACGAAATAATTTTTTGCGCCAAATTTGGCGATATTTCGGCGAAACTCGTCAATGTCGACGACATTTGGCGAGATATTAAGCATGGACCAACAATAACAGATTATCGCCAAATTTGGCGATATTTCGCCAAAACTCGCCAAGAACGATGACAAATGGCGATACTTTGGGCATGGACCAAATGACTGACTATCGCCAAATTTGGCTATATTTCGCCAAAACTCGCCAAGGTCGAGGACAGACGGCGAGATTTTGGGCATGTACCAAACAATGACTGTCTACAATTGTATTATATTGAAGATGTCCATAGACATTAAAGTACTGAAATTCTTTTCAGTGGACCTGTAAATAAACTCTCCAGTAGATTTTAACCAAAAATCGACATGCACAACTAGATGTTACAACAATCTTATATATGAAATTTCATAATAGTTTTTGAGATTTGAGAGTTAAATATGCACACACGTACACAAAAAAGTCGCCAAGCTTGGCAACTTTTGGCATAGTACTTGAGGGAGGCATGTGACGGTGGTCGGAACATTACCTAACTTATGTGGTAGGACGGTATTGTTCTTGAAATGGATGAATCTCCTAAAATTGCCATTGACCGTAATGTATTGGAAATCTTTTGAGTGTTCCTGTAGCAGAACTGTAAATGATAAACACACTTTTTTTAATGGAGAAATTCATTTTCAAACTCTTTACAGCATATATCACTTCTGAGTCGTTTGAAATAGCCCAATACCTCTAAAAAACGCTTTGATGAATTTCGGCCCATAGAGCGTAATGTATTTCGAATGTTTTGGGAAGTCCTGTAGATAAACTATCCAGTCGAATGGAACCGAAAGGGGAGGTGCACAACTAGATGTTACAACTATCCAAAATATGAAGTGTCGACATTCTACGCCTAATAGTTTTTGAGATATGCGAGTTTAATGATTTTCGGCCCATAGAGCGTAATGTATTTCGAATCTTTTGGGCGGTCCTGTACATAAACTATTCATTCGATTGCGACCAAAAGGGGAGGTGCACAACTAGATCATAGAACAATCCTAAATATCAAATCTCAACATTCTACGACCCATAGTTTTTGAGATATGCGAGTTACATACATACGTACGTACGTACAGACTGCATGGAAAAACTGGCCACAGTAGACTCGCCGCTGGTCAAAATGAGTTGCAGACGCGTTAATAGGATCGTGCATGCTAGCCTACGATGAGATGCATCGAAAAAAATTTTAAAATTCAATTTAGAGGTAGTCAAAATCGTTTTTTTTGTCGAAATTTGGCCCCCAAAATTTTTCGGGATCACATTACTTCCTTATACTACGTACAAGGAAGTAAAAAGTTTTGAAGCCGATTGTACGCTGCAGTGTAAAATCAGCTTTCTTCGCCGTCGGCGCAGACCTCTTTAGTATCAACATAACCACGAAGTTAAATCTTTAGCAGGGGACACTTCTCTTAGAAAGTGGGATAGAACGCCATTGTTGCATATAGAATACGCAACACCTCTGCTGATGTGTCGAAGAGAGAAAGTATTCATAACGACGATCACACTTAAACAAACAGTATTGTTACAAAACACTCTGCTCCTTTTCGGGGTTCGTCGTTCTAAAGTCCAGTCGGTGTAGAAAGTTCTAGTCAAGAGTCCACTTGTCAGGGCGTAAAACGAACTTTATGGCTTCTAGAACTTCGTCGTCGAACCATCCGCTGTACACAATTCACCAGCACCATCTTGCAGTTATGTGCTTTTAACAGTCCTCTCAGTTCAGAAGCTTTCACACATGCTGTATTTCTAACACAAAATGGAACACTTCCACAGGCAAAAAATTTCAGTGGAACTAGACGAGGGACATCGCAAACGGTCCCTCGAGACTCAGCAATCAAGAATGGACACACAGCACTTTAAAACTAGGCTTCAAAAAGCAAGCCAACTATAGCACCCTTCACAGAGCAAAGCAGCGTACTTCATCGGTAGCTCGATGACACACTGAACTGGGGGTCCGTCGTACCCGTATTTATGGGTGACGCAGAAGCTACAAGGAGCTTCTAGAAGAATGTATCTCTCGAAAATTCCGCATAAAGCGGGACTTTTGATGACGTCATAGAAGAGGAATATTAGGCTGATATGCATGTTAATGCAGAAAAACCAACTTTACAAGCCCGATTGGGAAAAACGCGCCCAATGACCAAAATGCCGCCACGCTTGGCGACTTTTGACGAGATATCGCCGTACCGGGCGCCAAAAATAAGTCCCCAAAAGTGAGGTGAGCGAAGGCCTAGGACTCCAGATTTTTAGAAATGCTGTACTAATCAATGGGGAAACCCAAACCTCCGTATTTCTGGTTCCAGTGGACCGATTTCGATGCAACAAAATCCGGATGTTCATTTAATTTCCGAGGCACCACGTTGGAGTCAATTTGCTTCACATTTTATTTTGTGTGCATGAAAATCAAAAGAAACAAGTTTCTTTTTCTTTTTTTATTTCTCTCGTCGTTGCATGTGAAGAGATAGCACTGTTGGGCAAATAAGTTTCACTGTTGACCATTTGCACAGAACCGAGTTGGATAGGATAGGATCCTTTACCCTTGGAAGTGGAACAGTTTTCCAATGCCGAAAAAGTACAGTCGTTTCCATAGCTCGATTTAACGGTGTTATTCGAAAAAATCATGTGATTTTGGTACATAAGTACAAATAAACTAATGATGCCAGGCACTTCAAAATTTTGAAATTGTCTCTTTACAAGCTGTACTACATACTGCAATAAATGATAAACCTGTATCAGTTTCAAAACTTTTAGAAAAAATTCTTGAAAATCGGAAATTTTCCCAAAGCGTGTCATTCTTCGAAAAATCTTGCAGCTCAGATCCATGTTTAAGAATTTTTTCTGAAATTTTCACAAAAGCCACAGCTTTTTCGCTTATTGCAGTTTGCAAATGAGCTTATGAAGAACCATCTGGAATTTTTTGGAGACCATGCTGCTATCAGTTTATTTCAATTTGTGTACCAAGACTAAAAACGGAGTTCTGTTTTTTTTTCGAAATACACCCTTAACTGCCAGCAGTAGGGCTGTCGATCGAATCGTTCAGCTCGTGCCGCAAGGCTGAAGAACATTTTGGACTCAGCTGGCTGTGCGGTAGAGATGAGACGGGCTCAGCCCGAGCCCGAAAGCCCGAGCCCGAGCCCGAACCGGGCTCGGGCTCTGTAATTCACAATTGTGTTCGGGCTCGGGCGGGCTCGGGCTCGTGAAAAATTTCTCCTTTATTGTACATACTGCTTGAAACAGTTTTTAAAAGGCGATTCATGAGAAAAATAAAACTACTTATAAAAAAAAATAAAAATAAAAATAGAGGCACGGGCGCCTAGAAGATGCGTGAAGTTCTTTGGGTATTTTAGAACGGCGGTTTATATTCCTTAGTAAGTCATGAGATCCGACATTTTTTGATAAAGAATGGATACAAAGAATTAGAAAGTGCATTGGGAGTTTGCAACTGTATTTGTCTTTAATTTGCACAAACGGCAAAATTTATTGTATTCTATCAATGAAGTAATTGAGTTTTTTTTTTTTTCATCTTTAGTTAAACTTTCGGGCTCGGACTCCGACATAAATAATATTGCTCGGGCTCGGGCGGGCTCGGATTAAAAGTCCTCGGGCTCGGGCCTCAAAAAATGAGCCCGAACTCATCTCTACTGTGCGGCACCGCAGAAGGGACAGAAGAGATGACCTAAACTTTTTTTTTTTTTTTAATTCTATTTTGTCACTGGTCATCACGATCGTATTTTAGGAAAAATATTCGCTTCGTCCCATGTGAAGAGCGGGTATGTAACTCGTAATAGATTAATGGAATGCAGAACGACCGTGTTGACTAGCCTAGTAGTCGCCGAACCACCGTTCTGAAGGAAAAAAAACAGTCCAACTATTTTTCTTGCGTAAAAGTCGCGCTCTCCTATAGATTTCGCTTCCTCTAGAAAATAGAAAAGGATCAGCTGTCATGTACTCTTTCGAGAACTAAAGCGCTACTGACACCTTGAGTGACAGCGATTGTATATAATGAATTATGGACTATTATGTTATAAGACTTTTTTGTCAAAATCTTCTCAAAAGTTATTTTTAAACTTCACGTCTATAAAAATATCACCATGAGAAGAAAAAGTGCCTTTATTTGGCGTGTCACTGACGAAAAGACTCATTAATAAACAGCACATAATCTGGAAACATTTGATATGCTCATTTTATTACAAAGTACAGTCAACTCCGGATAGAGTGAACTCTCGGCTATAGAGAAAGCAAACCATCAGTCCCGATTCACATACAGTTTCTCTGTTCACCATGGGGACACTCCGGATTTAGTGAACTTCGGATACAGTGGACGAAATTCGATGGTTTCTAGAGGTTCACTGTAACAGGAGTTGACTGAATTTTTTTTTTTTTTAATATCATTAATGTTTTAACACTAAAGTGTGCATTATTGAGTAATAGATTTTCCCGCATAATAGTCGCACCTAGGCCTTCACAAAGAAAACTGCGACTATTATGCGAGTAAACACGGTAAATATTTTTTCTAAATTATGTAATAATAAATGTTAGAATCAACTGCGGCCTTCTCACGCTAGACAACCGCCTAAGACACGGGTCAGGGGGTAGGGGGGTGGGGAGGTACTGGTATTTTACCCCTCCTATCGTTAACCCTTTGAGGCACAACCCTTTCCCAATGCTGAAAAAAGGGCAGCCGTTGCTGTGCCAGTTGCGTCAAAAAAGGGTCTCTCGATCTGTGGCACGCGATGAACGCTTCGATCGTCCGCCCTCTTGCGGGTCGTTCAGTCGAGCGATGGCAACGGCTGCCCTTTTTTCAGCATGGGGCCATCTATCCAGCTGTTCTCGCATTCTTCCATTTTTCAGCCGATGTCAGTGCTGTCAAAAGTAATCGTAACAATTTTTTTTTACGGGAAAGGATGTGCTAAAACGTAAAGGATTCTCGTGGAGCTCTGTCACCCGCCACTATTTTTTATAGAAATCCAATCTATTCTTTGTGATTGGCAACAGTCAAAACGTCAGAGTTGGATGTTCCCAGAGCGGGAACACTGCGCATTGAAGGGTTAAGCCAGCCTGTCTCGAAAATGACAGCATTAATTGACACGTATGCAGCGGGCTTGACTATAACATTTTTGTGTCCAGGACTGTTTCCAAATTTTGTTCCCCTGTACATAACCGACTCGTATTTCGTGCCCTTATATGCGGTCTAAAAACTCAATTTTTGGGCCTATTTCTGCATGTGAGAAAAATCAGAACCTGCGTACAGCAAGCGCATTTTGCATGTGTGTCTTTTGCGTTAAGCAAGCTTCACTTCCCTCCTGTATTTTTCAGTTGCCGTACTTTTAAACTTAAGTATGGGCAACCTTTGAAAAGTTGCGGGCCGAACTTCAGGATGTTAGCAAAGTCGCGGGCCGTATAACTGGGATTTATATGGGATTGTGGAGGGTTTATATGGATTTTATACGGACTCCATGGGCCCACGGATGGGCCCATGGGCCCACGGGATCCATGGGCCCAGATTGTCCATGTGGGTTTTGGGTAGTGTAGGACAATTGCCCCCTCTTGAGTTTTAGCATATTTTCTTATGATGTAAGTAAAATGACATCACTAAGCAAAATTGGAACTAAAATGGCCACAAGTTTAAAAATCTGACCCCGTCTAGAAAAAAAAAAAAAAGTTTTCCTCCCCCTAGAAAAATTTCTATGGGCGCCCATGGAATAAAAAGTCTTAATAAACATCACAATATCAGCGTAAGAGCTTCAAGCTGGTTAGAATTTTGTCTGCCTAATTCTAAATAACAGTTTTCTTTAATATTTCATGAATACTAAGTTTAATGTGAGTGTGAATAATGGCTATTTTTTGTGTGTGTCTCTGACGTCATTAATTTATTCCAGAAATGGGATGCCAGCTGTATTTCTGTCACGTGATTTAAGATGATATCAATAGTGGAACTTGGGCAAGTGAAAGAGATGGCCCAAAACGTATTACTTCTTCGCGGACAATGACAACCAATGCGATTCTTTGAAACACAGCGTTGTAATTTAGTCACTTGTGTCGTCTTTTTTCATTGGTCGAGGATTATTTCCTTCTGTGATCGTCTGTCTCTGACCAGTTGGAGAAACGTTTAGTGCTTCAAGTCTCTCTCGACTCTCTGTTTGTTTATTGTGTTTTGTTCTACTATATGCTGAATGAAAATAAAGGCCCCTGAAATAGTAAGTACTTTTAAAAGTGTGATGTGCTTTATTGAAAAGTACCAGACTCTCTAGAATTTTTATCATTTCAAAGAAAGAGAAAAAAACAAAACAAAAACGGACGCGATTAGTTCTACAGTTTTGTTGTCATCCGTGAAACCTGCACATTTGGAACGAAATGGCTTAAGAACATTTAAAAATGTCGGAGGTCACGTTGCGCTCCCGAACACTGGATTTAATTCGGTTGCTGGGCTTGAAGGTAAATAGATGAATTTTTATTAACTCTATTTTGTATTTTCTAGCTGGTATACGAACGCCAAGTTGAACAGAGTTTTCTGAGGAACGGAATTGACTTGTAGCATTTACATTTATACCTTTGTAAGTTATTAGCTCTGGAAATTGGATCCATTTTCTTGGAACCGCAAGTGTCCGGCTTTCGGAGGTACCACTACACGATCCAGGCCCGGACTGATTCCTTTAGAGCATAGGTTCCCAACCTTTTTTGAACGGGTGCCCCCTTTTCTAGTGAATATTTCAATACCGCCCCCCTCCCACTCCAGAGAAACAAGAGCGTACATAATGCATGGTGAAAACAAGAATTAAATTTTTAAAAAATGACTAATAGATAGAATATTGTTGGAATTGAAACGCTAATGAATTTCTTCTTCATTTGCAAAAGAGGAATAACAGTTTTAGCTTACCTGATATAAGGACAGGCAGGGGTTTTGATGATACGAAGTAATAGATATTAAACTATTGCTTTCTAAATAAATAAATTGACAGTTTCAGAGAAGAATCAAAACGCATACTTAATTATATTAAAAAGTATTTTTATTAAAATTTATTTTTATCAAAATATTATCGCCGTAATATTTGTCTTTTTTAGACTATATTTGGTTAATCTTCCCACGCCTCTCCGTGCCATATCAACGCCCCTAATTTTCTCTGGGTCTTTTACTGCCCCCCCCCCCGCCTGAAAGCCTCGAACGCCCACAAGGGGGCGTTATTGCCCACGTTGGGAACCTATATGCTTTAGAGGAGCTTACTGGGGAATTTAGGGGACCTCGCTGGGGCCCTTCGGCCATCGCCGACCCACCGACCTGGTATACGATCATTTGAGAATATCAAGTGCGGCAATTGACTAGAATTCTTTAATCGTGATTTTGATGTTTTTTTACATTTCATTAAACATTGGGAAAAAAATAGAATAGACACTGGTTATGGCGTCCTGTCTTGGGACCGAAAAATAGTAGTGCGTTATTAGCCAAAGTACATGAGGAGCAATAACACCGCAGTAAAATTCAATATTATACGTTATATGAATACTAAGAAAAGTGGGCTCATCATTTCACTGGAATATGCGTTTTAAACGGGTCTGATTTTTTAAAAATTTAAATTAAATGATAATAAAAAGGAGAAAATGCATTATTACTTATGATTTTTATTTAGATAACTAGCTACCCGCCCCGGCTTCGCATGGTTGTCATTTAGAAAAAGAGAGGTGAAAAATGTGAAGAGACGGCCTTTGATGATAGAATTTCTTTATAAACAAAACAATGTAGCAGCTGCAGGGGGGGGGGAGGGATATCGGGATATATCCCCCCCCGAAATTTTTGGATTAGTGATGAAATTCCGTCTATTTATACACAGTGCCCACGCACAGCCAGCTGCGTCAAAAAAGGGTCCCGATCTGTGGCACGCGATGAACTTTTCGATCGTCCGCTCTCTTGCGGGTCGTTCAGTCGAGCGATGGCCACGGCTGCCCTTTTTTCAGCATGGGGCCATCTATCCAGCTGTTCTCGCCATTCTTCCATTTTTCAGCCGATGTCAGTCCTGTTAAAAAGAATCGTGACCATTTTCTTACAGTAAGTGACGTGCTCAAAAGTAAAGGATTCTCGTGGAGCTCTGTCACCCGCCACTCTTTTTATAGAAATCGAATCTATTCTTCGTGACTGGCAACAGTCAAAACGCTAGAGTTGGGTGTTCCCAGAGCGAGAACACAGCGCGTTAAAGGGTTAAGAAGCTTTCTTCCCTATTATCCGATATTTTAGCTTATCCGACATTGTGCCGGCTTTATGCAGGATAAGAGAGACTCTGATGTATGTTTTATGATGCAACGTATAGTGTAAAATGGGATAGAAAAAGGACCTGTCTCATGAACGGTGTAGTTCGAAAAACACATTTGATTTTGGTACAAAAATGCAAATAAACGAATCAGGTCATGCACTTCAAAAATTTTTATAATATCTCTTTACAAACTGTACTATACACCTCAATAAATGATATATCTATATCCGTTCCGAATCTACCAGAAAAAATTCTTAAAAATCGAAAATTTAGAAATGTATGCGACTCTGGATAACTTTTGCTATACAATTCCACGTTGAAGAGTATTTTGCGAAAGTTTTGTAAAATGTTTCATTTATGAAGGTGGGTAGTAGACCCCAGAAAGAAGAATCCTGAAATTTTTCGAGCCCCTGGCGCAATGAGTTTATTTTAATGGGTGTACCTAGACCCTGAGGGGTTCCGCAGTGGTCTGGGCGCCCAACACGGCGAGTGAAGCAGCATCCGGCTTGGCCAGTGCTCGGGAGGGTCTACGTCCTCTCGGCTCGACTACTGCGAGACCTTGTGCGTGTAGGCTCATGGGAGCGGGTGCACGTACAATCTGTCGCGGCTGCAATGTCCTCCCAGTTGTTAAACGACACCTCTGGGGGTGCTGGGCACGGGCTTGGTCTCTCCTCTGGAATGGGTCAAAATGAGGGGACCACGGGATAAACCGTACCTCCTCCCACTGGGGCCCTATAAATGTAAGGAGCCCCCCGCCCCTGCCCATCGCATCCGTTCGGGGGGGGGGGGATCTGGCACTGCCGCTTGCTGTTGTCAGGGGGGCATCCGAAACAACAATAACAACAGACCGTGAGGGAGATTTTGTTTTTTTCGAACTAAGAGTGATTCCAAGCTAACCGAAATCGGGTAAGTTACGAAATAATTTTGCATGTGACGTCATGTTTGCGTGAGAGATTATTCATTTTAATGCATATTGAAAGCGATTTGTTGAACTCGTGGAAAAAAAAAAGTCCTCCACGCTAATGTTATTTTGCTCGTTGCATAATTTTTTTGTGAAGCCGTATTAAACTTATCAACCGCATCTACGCTTTGATGTTTTACCCACCACACATGACGAAATAAATGCAGAATCTAGTTTAATATAACTGTTTTCTGAATTAAGTTTTTTATCGTTTTTCACACGTAAGTAGGGTTAGCAGATTAAGGTTAAAAAAATGACTCAAACACTTTTTTTTTTATTTTGTGTACTGCTTCGAGCCCAGGTGGGATAACAGTGACCCCACCGTTTACTTTATTTTTATGTATCCTAGAATGCAAACGTTGATGGCATAGGCGTAGAGTTATATGGGCCCGTGGGGCTCGAGCCCCCCCAATAAAGTGTGAATAGGGGCTGAGCCCACCCAATAATTTACCACTCAATACAGAAAACTCATTTATACTAACATAAAAAGAAAGTATTTCACGCCATTTACAAACGTTTAAGAAAACCTTTACTTGTACTTTTAAAAATGTTCTTCTTTTGATTTCAATCATGATTTAGTATTCATTGTGACGCCACGTAACACACAATGTTACAATAAGCTGCCCTAGCCAGGCTCTGGTTCATTAAAATCAGATTATGCAACGTAAAGTATGAAATGAAGAAAAGTGCAGATGTGTCTAAAATGCACTATCTCATCGAAAATGTTATTTCCCCTCCTTTGGATTTTTTGCTTTTCTTTTTTTTTTAACTTATAACATGGTAGGAAGATACTAACATGGATACTTACCTTACACAGGTGTAGAATTCTGTGGATCCATAGAGCTCGAGCGCCTCCAATAATTTACACTTAAGTCATAGCTGCCAACTACTACGGAATATAATTAACCACTTTTTGTAAACAGTATATATTTTAAGCCGAAAAATCATGTAGAAAAAGTGGTTAATTATATTCTGTAGTAGTTGGCAGCTATGAGTAAGTTATATGTACGTGAATCCGTGGCGTAGCCTGAAATTTTTCATGGAAGGGGGGGGGGTTACGACTTCTGCAACTCACATATATGTATACGGGTGTATGATAAGGGAGTGAAGAATATACATTTTGTATGGAAAAAAACTCCATGGGCAGTTATGACCCCCCTAACACCCCCCCTTGGCTACGCCACTGACGTGAATATATGTGGTTGTGGGGCCCGGCCCCCCCCAATAATTTTGAAAACTTTACGCTTATGTATCAAAGTCGTCTGCTGCCATGCGTGTGTCATCCAAAGAAAGTCATCGAAGAAATTTCGAACTGAGCCTCCTGCTGTCGTAAAAGTAAACAGTTCCGACAGCGATGAAATTGGGCCTTGGGGATACTTCATGTTTATTTTACAAATATTCTATGCCATTTCTTGGTTAAAAGGAGAACTGTTTAACTCTTTCTATGCATTCAGCATGGAAGTAGTAAGGCAAATACGAAACCACCTTTCATACTTTTTACTTTCCGAACAAGTCTCCATGTGAGGAAAGTATAGTCATCATGAAAAAATTCGACTTTGAGATTTTGGTGTATTGACACGTTTTGAGGTTTTCTGGATTCATTGATGCTATTTTTACGAGAGGGGCCCTTGTTAAAGGAGAGGTAGGGAGGGAGTTTATCCTCCTAACACTCGCAAAATTCTATTAAACGGGGCAAACTTGATGAAAAAATTTTAACAGAAACCATAATTTACTTTCTATTTCTGGTCCACTTGGCAAAACTATGCAAACCCAGTTGACAAAAGTAAGAAGTTGATAATGTAGTTGATAAAAAATTAGATACGTTGGTAAAAACCGATATTTGACTTGACAGTCCATTGACATCTCCCCCCCCCTAAAAAAAAGTCAAAAAAGTCTTAGCAATAGCTCTGTTTACTAGATGTGTGTATGTGAGTGAACACGATAGCTCCTAAACGGTGCATGTGATGGAGCTCAAATTGGGTATATACATTATAGACCACCGTCGCAAGACTAGTATTGATTTGGTTTGTATAGGGGTTATAGTTCTTTTACAGGGCTATGAAAAAGATTTCTTTTACACGACGGCCTACGGGCGGAAATTCTTGAAAATGCGGTAGCGTATAAACGGTGCATTCCATTGAGCTCAAATTGGGTATATACATTATAACCCACCGTCGCAATACCGGTAATGATTTCGGTGTCAACAAGACGCATGTTTTTTTGTTTTTTTTTTT
>JAWZYV010000699.1:0-18017 GCA_038373885.1 Cheiracanthium punctorium | reverse complement strand
AGGTTGGCACATTATATGATCATGCAACAGATAAGAAAATTCCCGAATGACGTCACGTCCTAAATAATCGCACGTAATTGTAAAAATAGTTGAGAACGAAGTCCTGTACTTCTGCAAAGGATTATGCTTATGAGATAATGAATGGATTTCATAAAATCAAGTACATACCTATACTTCGCCTGTAATAGAAATGAGAATGAAATCTACAAACTTCAAACCTTTTAAGAAGAAGAATCCAAAGAGTAATTTCAGTACACAGGGCCCGAATAACATTAGCCTTCTTTTTGTTGAGGAAAGTTTTTGAATCATTTGACAGCTTGATTTTGTCTCCCTCCCTTAAATATCTTTTACATTCTGAGAGGAAGCCCTTCGGTCCTTATTTCTAGTCTGCTTCTACTAGAGACGTTACTAATTATGCTCATTTTATGGGAGAAAAATACGATCTCTTGGATTTTTTATTTCTTTTTTTCTCGGAGAGGGACACAAATCCGCCAGGAGGTTATGCTTAAGTTTTAAAAATATTAGAATGTAATAGAACAGCGGCTCACAACCTTTTTTAAACGACGGATTAATGAAATTTTGGGGCTAGTTAAAATCTATGTTCCTTTTATGGAAGTAAAATAGGATATCTAGCATTTAATCCGTCAGTGGGTTATACTTCAGTTTTGAAAGTGTCATAATCTAGTTAAAACAGCCTCTCACACCTTTTTAAACAAAGGGCCAATCATAAAAAAGACCAGGCAACATACCCATTTCATTTCGCCTGTAAATATAAACTGTTTACATTGAAAAGTTTGAAGAAAAGTCGATTGGCTAAAAGAGTTGGCTAGAGTTTTCTATTTAAGTTTAAATCACTTTGAAAAAGCTCTTAAAAAGAAAAAAAGAATACTTAAAAGAATACTTAATAAAGAATATTTAATTACAATTTGAAAAAAAAGAGAGCAAATTCAAATTCTATTCCCCTTTTGAAAAATACGTTCTATGATCGAGGTAGAAGAGAAATCTTCCTTGCAGCTTGCCACGGACTCTCTGCGGGGTGGCAGTTTTCACTCGTAATAAGCAACGTGTATACTCACATCACAGCAGCTTAATTTTAACCAAGGGGTTCAGGGGGTTTCATATATCTGCATGCCCCCACAAAGATGGGCTGGGTGGGATCCCTGGGTCCACCCGGGCGTGAGATGAGGGGCGGGCGCAACCCTACACATTTTAATTGTTTAATAATTATAATTTAATACAAACTATAAAGGAGTACTTTGACTTTTTTTTCTATATAATAAAATTGTAATTACAAGTTTCAACAGCTAACCTATAGCTTAAAATTTAAAACATAAATTTTATGCTAAACTGTTTATCATAAATCTTAATAAAATGGGTGGTAATACCCATTTGTCATTGCTTGCTTCTGTTGTCATTGCTTGTGTTGGGTGAACTTGTTTGTGCATTAGCGCACGCAGTAAGACTCCCCGAGTTTTATCTCTTCACCTGCAAGTTTCAGAGGAAATCAAAACCAGACCTGCCATTGAATCTCAAGAAAGTGCTATTAATAACGACAGTAGCTACCTCAGCGCACAAATTCCGATTCGATCACGTTACTCTGGGTGTGGAAAACGAAAATGATCCCTTCCCCCCCCCCCCCCCCCCCCTCGTTTTCTCTCTCTCTCTTGTTTTATTTTTCTTGGCAGATTTGAAAACTATTTTTGAGCTGTGAACAAATTTGTCATTTGTTTTCTCCAGTTCTGTTTTCATGGACTTAGAAAGTGACGAACTGAAATTTCTTGTCTCAAAATATCTATTCGACCACTGGCGTATTAAAGGAGGAGGGCGAGGAAGCGGCCAACCCGTCCAAGAAAAAAGAAATTTACATGAAAAAATGTACGATACCAGGATTTAAATAGACATAAATTTTAACTAGCGCCCCCCTCCCTCTCTCACACACACACACAAAATTGCATTAATCCGTCATCTGAGTGGAAGAAATTCTACACATGAAGATGGTTTATATAGTAGCGTCTCACAGTCGGAAAAGGCCTCGATGAGGCTTCTCAACTCCATTTTTAATAAAAATCGTCAAACAATTTTTTTAAGCCTCTGTACCTGCAATAAGATTTTTTCGTACGAATATTCGAGTAGCAGTGTGTAAGGCTGAAAGGTCTTTCAGTAGATTGACGAACTCTTTAAAAACTTGGCAACGGAGCTCAACAGGCCAAAATCGGCTTAACCATTTACCAATTTAGCAGATGAGAATGAATTGGCCAACACTCAACTTTTCCGATTTTATTGATCATTTTACTCAGAAGAAAGCTCGGAAGACTTTTTAAATAGTCTTATTTTGTAGTCAGTGGCTATGACTCAGGTAGATCTTAATTTTGTTTTAGTAACAACTTTTATTTTAATCTCAATGTGTTGATGTGGTCGTTTTTAAGTTAAATAATTTTATAAATACAGTTTGGACTAGTAAAATACACTGGTATCCAAAAGTTAACAAACATGTTTTTCGAAGGTCACTATAAAATATGACACAAAGAATAAAATTTATAGTTTATATAAATGATAAAAATGAACTTTATGCAAAAACGATAGCTACCACTTTTTTTATGGAAAAGAACTGGCATGTATGAGTGACAATGTGCAAATAACAGGCTTTCGTAATTACGCTTGCAACTTTCGTTACTATTCAACTTTTGTTAGCAGATTCGTTGACATTAGGCAGTAGGGTCCCGCAATGTCTGATAGAAGCCGTTTACCCGATTCTTTAAGATGGCGGTCGGTCGGATAGACTTAAATGGGGTTGTCACAGGCTGATGCTGCTAAGCGTCTTAGTGTGTCTCTCGCTGTTGTCCATCATCTCTGGAATCAATATGAAACCGAAGCTTCTGTATCCACCAAGGCCGACCAAGAGCTGCAACACCTGCAGAAGACAGTTTTAGAACTCTTTCGGCCTGAAGGAGACGAAGCATTTCTTTGACGCAACTTGATGCCAAGGGCGGACACAGAAACTTTTTTCGGAGGGGGCGCAAATCGTAAATACTCATTTTATCTAGTGTAAAGAACACTCAATATTGGTGAAAGCCCCATTTATCTAGTGTAAATATACTTTTCTCGGAGGGCGCGCGCCCCCTGCGCCCTCCCCCTGGATCCGCCTTTGCTTGATGCAGACCAATCTGTAGTATCAGGGAGAAAATATCCGCTAATACGGTGCGAAGGCGTCTTCACGATGCAAGTCTCCATGCAAGGTGACCAGTTGTGTGTGTCCCTCAACGGACGACAGAGAAGAGCTCGTTTATCTTGGGCAAGAGAACTCGTTTCCTGGGCCAGACAGCGATGGAGTTCTGAAGTCTTTACAGACGAGTCCAAATTCACAGGAGAGAGCGATTCAGAACGTCTGGTGATCTGTAGGGAACAAAGCACCAGATACCATCAGTCCAAAACTGTTCAAAGACACAGTTACCGAGGTAGTGGAATAATAGTTTGGGCAGAGATCGGGGGTCACACTGACCTGCATGCGTTCCACGGAGGAACTCTAACTGGTCTGGGATATCGGGATGAGATCCTTGATCTATATATCCGACCATACGCTGCTGAAATTGACAATGATTTCATTTTGATGGATGATAATGCATGACCTCACCGAGCTGTAGTTGTTGAGGAATATATTGAAGGTCTTAGTTTAGAGAAAATCGAATGGGCAGCTCAATCTCCTGACCTGAATCCGATAAAGCATCTTTGAGACTATCTTGGTTGACAGCTTGCTGTTATAAGTCCACCTCCAAGGTCTTTAGGAGAGCCCGAGCAAAGCTTACGCCGTGTCTGGCCTTCGCTTCCCATTTCGATAAACGACAACTTAATTGACAACATGGAAAGTCGATGCCGCCAATGCATTCAAGCTAGGGGCGTGTACATCTCTTATTAAAACTAATTTTTGTTATGTTTCTATGACATTTTACCACATAAAATTGTGATAATTATTTTTTCAAAGAATGGACTTTTCATGCGAGATTGCTTTTTTTAATCGTTTTTCCTTTTTTCTTATGTAAAAATCTATGTTGGAGTCAATACATAACTGTTTCGTGCACATGTCTTACAAATTTGGTGTTTCTAAGTTCATTCATTTGAAAATTATTTGCAAAAAAACGGCAATTCCTTAACTTTTGGCAGCCAGTGTAGTTACTATAATTGAAAAGCTGTGCGGAAGAACATGTTGAGAGACAATTTAGAAATTTTTAGATAAAATGATGTAAAACTAATAGAATATCTTTTTTCATCAGTTAATTTATTTCCTGCTCGTCTATTGAAATCCGCCTTATAATAAAGTTGACAGAACAAATGAACGCCAATAGTCAATGCAGTATTTAACATTTGATCTTCCGCCTGGAAATCTCTACTTTCTAAAAATGTCAATTATTCATCCGCTCAGCTCTTCAATTATACTTTTATTTTCAGATTACATTACATTATAAAAAGAGTGCTTGTAAGATATAACCATGCAATTATACTGTAGCAAGCTACTGTAAAATGGAAGGGGGTTGTCGGGGGTGCGTCTCGAATTCTGGGTCCAGGGCCCGCTATCGGATATGGGGGCTATCGATATCCGCACACCAAAAAGAAGCGGATTTGAACATCTGTAGTCGTCAACATAACTTAACACACTTTGTTTGCGTGTGACCAGCTTTTTCTTAAACGTTTGAAGCTTCTTGCCTGTAAATTTGTAACTTTTACTGCTGCCGTTCCGACTTTATCAGGGGCAAATGTCTAACATCTTAACCCCTAACAAACTTAAATACAAAATTATACTCACCAATAAAATAGCATTACAACAGTTTAATCAATATTCACTTTTATTTACACCAAGATGGCAGTTTTAGAGTTGGCTAAGAACCCCATACAAAAAGAATTACCAATTGGTAAAATGTTCTGGATATAATTATGAAGTGATGTACAAAATTTGAGAAGTATATCCTAAAAATTGTCAGAGGTATGGATATAAATATAGGCTGACTTAAACCACTTTTCAATGACTCTCGAAGATAAATAATAGAAAGAATGGAACATGGGATAATTGCATTTTAGTTGCCGTACAAAAATTACGAAAGAAAAAATATTTTTTTACCACTCTAGTGATAAATGTTTGCATTCCAAATTCATGTTTAATCCCCTATAACTTTTGTTTAAAAATATCTAATAATGTTTAATAATATCTCTCAGGCGTTTTATGATGAAAAGCTAAATTATGTCCAGCACATATTTAGTGTATGGGGCACCTTTTCTAATTGAGAATTTTTTTGTACGAGGATTGTATGGAAATTTAAAAAGTGTAACGAAAATGAATGAGGGAATTCCTTTCTTAACGGAGTTTTATTTCCGAACTTATTTTCAACATATTTTTCAATTTACATTACCCACTTATCTGTAATAAAGAATTAAAGAGCGTTACCACCTTTCTGGGACACACTGTATATTGCATGATGTACTTAAACCAGTAATTTGTATATAAAACCGATAGAAGACATTTTACTTGTACTTCTTGAGAGTGTATACAAGCTAATCATTATTCATAGAGCAACATCAAATGAAGACAGATACTCTTGTCTAGACTGTAAAAAGTATGGAAATTTACGATACTGTAGATTTGAAGTGACAGTATTCCGAAACATATTTCGGTTTTGATACATTCTTTCATCTACAGGGTGGTCTAAAAGAAACTTCCCCTAAATATATGAGTACCTAGTGGCCGAACCGTTCAACTAATTGAAATGAAAGTTTAGATATAGTTATTTGAATGTATGGGGTCCAGATAGTGATAATTTAAAACGATAGACCTCTCACAATTACGGTTACAGTGACAAAATTTCGAAAATTTTGAATGGCAACACCCACTTTTTTTCGTGCGCAAATTGATCAGAGCATGAAAAGACCTTAAATGGCGTTGGGACGAGACACGTATGACGTAAATTGGCGGCGTAAAACATTTTCAAAGAAGAGCATCGTAAAGAACCAATGATAACAAAAGAGAGGAGAAGGGAAAAGACTTTTATTTGAATTACAAGCTTTAAACGTGGCCACATTCGCAGACAATAACGCATTGCATGCGGGAGATAGTCGATAGCAATGACGAACGTATCATGGCAGGAGGAATTTGTAGAACTTCCTGTTTTATGGCATCTTTCAAGTCTGACAAATTCCGGGGATTTGATGTGTACACCTTTGATTTAAAATAACCCCAGAATCAGAAATCCATTGGAGTGAGGTCGGGGGAACGAGGTGGCCACGAAACTGCAAAGGTACTAACGATGACTCTATCACCAAAGTGCTGTTGTCGAACACTTCTGGCAATGTGTGGAGGAGCACCATCTTGCATCCATACAATGTCATTAATGACATTTCGCTGCTGCAATTCTAGAATTACGTAATTCTCCAGCATTGCTTTATACCGAGCACCTGTGACGGAGCACGTTTGCATACCACTTGATGTGACTTCTTCGAAGAAGTAAGGACCCTGAGTGAATGTCTCTACGACGCCGCACCACACAGCCACGTGTCTGTCGTATAAAGGCACTGGTGCCACACCGTGAAGATTTTTTCCGCCCAATGAACGCAGTTCTTCCAGTTTACGTTCCCTATCAGGGTGAATGTGCCTCATCCGTCCATAATATCCGCAGCGACCACCTGCTATCTTCATCATATCTGATTAGGAAAAAATTTGCCAAGTTGACACGCTGTTGGTTTCTCCATTCACATAAGAAATCACATAAGATGGGGAAATTTGGCAGCGAAGAACGGCGCTCATCTGGAAAGCAGACTACCATAAGAAATTTCTTTAAATCCTCACAGAACTGAACTTTGGTGAACTGTAACTTTGGTGAAGTGTAACATATGGCACTCGTAAATTCAGACCATAGATAATTAAGAAACTATAAGTTTATTTCTTCAGTTAATTTTTTTCCATTCTTTTATTTTATTTCTAGAGTATGATTAGGATACAAGATAGCAATATTTAATATAACATATGTATGTATGTATTATGTTCCAAAATACAATGTAGCTTAACATTTCGGAAACTTTTTCTTGAATCCTCTCTAGTATCCGACATTTTCGCTTCTCCGACATTGTGCCGGCCCCTTCATGTCGGATAAGCGAGACTCTACAGTAAGTAGCGGGTTTATATTTTTGTACAGAAATTTGAGTATATTGTGCATAATTTGTTATCTTATTTTAAGAAAAATAAATAAATAAATCTTGCTGCATTTAATAGCTTTGAGCCAGTCATTTAGTTTGTGTTCAAATAGTGTTTTTTTATGATTTTTGTTAGCTTATGTGATATTCACGTAACATGCGTCATTTCAAAGTAATCAACACATTATTACACAAAATACGAACAAACATACAGATTTTAAAAAAACTGCAAGTTTAGCAGGTATGCGAGATCATATAGATTTTGTGTTTTTTGAATCATATTAGCTCATAGATTAGTGAAACGCAAATAATTGGCTCTAATACATATTTCAGTAAATTCTCATTATAAGAAAATTCATTCTGTTAACGTTCCCATTTTCAGCATAGTTAAATGTACACTCTCTTAATTGAAAAAAGCATTTTAAAGTAATCACACATTACTGATTAAAACCTTATTGAATTGAATACACTCAATAAAAATTTGATGTCGTTTGGCTTGGTATTGAATATATATATCACACCAGAGCTGCCAAGTCTCCGGCTTTTTCCGGGAGATTTCCCACCACAATTTTTAGACAGTTTTATTTCGGATTAAATATTTGGACTTATTTTAAACATAAATTTGTAAGTAAAAATTAGTGGTGGGAAATCTCCCGAAAAAAGCCGGAGACTTGGCAGCTCTGTCACACTTGTGTATTTGATCTCAAGGTTCTCTCCTCTCGTTGTCATTGCTAAATCTAACTTTTTTCGTGCTAGTAAAAACTTTCTTCGTGTTGTCTATTTTATTCTATGAGAGTTTTTAAGTGCATCTGAGTGATCAAGTACACAAGTCCAGTGTAAAGCTTTCAGTATAAATTTGGATTATATTTATTTAATCCTAAAATTTAAAATGATCTTAACCTTTTAAGTTATTTTTTCATTCAATTTTATCCTAGAGAATTTTTTTAAATGTTTGCTTCAAAGTGTGGGAAATTCATTATTAATTTATTAGGAGTCACAGTAAAAACAAAAGTATTTATATTGAAAAATATAACTTCTCTAATAAGTAGAAAAATTACGTAAAATCTAAGGAGGGAAAAGGAGAGCTTCAAAGATAAAATATCTAGTTTAAAAAACTGAAAAACACGCTTTAGTGATAAATTGAACTGACTAAAAAGTTAAAAATAATTCTTAATATAGAAATAAATGAATGAACGAAAAATAGTATTATTGTGAAAAAAGTGTGGAGCGCTTTGTGTTATATTTTTGGTATCATTTTTGTACTAATCGTACCGATCAAATATTCTCAAGAACTTATATATGGAGCACCCCACGCTTTTTTCACAATAATACTATTTTTCGTTCATTAATTTATTTCTATATTGAGAATTATTTTTCACTTTTTAGTTAGTTCAATTTATCACTAAAGCGTGTTTTTTAGTTTTTTAAACTAGATTTTTATTTGTCACTTTTTAGTTCGATTTGCTATAAAAGCGTGTTTTTAGTTTTTTTAAACTGTATTTATTTAAATTTATTTTTAATTTTCGATATCTCTCATAAGACAGGGAAACTAAGGACTAAGGAACACTAAGTTGGAAAGTACAAACTGTGAGATAATTTTCCCAGTGCACCAGTGACGTAACCAGGATTTTATTTCAAGGTGGGATGGGTATCAAATTTAAAGCTAAATATCAAATTGTAAGCTAAGTAAAGAGTCCCATTTCGGGGAGAGGGGGGGCAGCAGCCATCACAGCCTCCCCTCTGACTACGCCCCTGCTGTGCACCAAAGTATTAATTAACCAGCAGTTGAATGCTACCTTACTCATTAAGAAGGAGAAATAGGTCTCTAAACAAAAAACAAGTTTCATAACGACTACAACAAGCACAAACATCCATGTTGCAATATTGAGGTAAAATTTTTAGATTTACCATCTGGATTTCAAAAAAGTAACTGCCCAAACATACCATTGAATACAGTTGAAATGGTACGCATACGTAGACCGCGCGCTTGCTCCATCTCTCTCGCTCTCACGCAAAAAAAATCTGTAAGAAAATTACTAATCCTGACTATCCTAATCAGGATAATGGGATAAACTTATCAAACTATTGTATTGCCATCGGTCCTTGATAAGTCTACAAAGTATAAATTAAATCTGGCCGTTTAAAGTGGGTCAAAATCGAGTTCAAAGGAGTCGGTTACAAACATACATACAGGTGAAGCTAATAAAAGCGTGTTAAAACGTGTCTTCAAAGTCAGGGGCTCTAAAAAATAACAACACTTCAAAAATACATTACAGCACTTGAAAAATGAAGGGCTACAAAAATACATAACAAAGTTTGAAAAAATGAAATAATGCAAAAATATATTGCAGCGCTTGAAAAAAGTAGGTGCTGTAATTTTACAACACATTGTTGTAGATTTACTAAGTGCTTGAAAAAGAAGGTGCTGTAATTTTACAGGTGTCGTAAATTTACATAAATGCTTTAAAAAAAAGTGCTGCAATTTTAAAACAGTGTGTTGTAAATTTACAACAGATTGTGCTGTTTACACCACCGTGCCACCTACTGCAACACTGTGTGCTGTAAATTTACAACACAGTGCTCGAAAATTCAAGTATTCGAAATTTACATCCGGAAGTGTTCGCGTTACGTTTACCCACACGCTGTGCTGTAATCTAGCATGATTATATTTTTCAGTGTAGTTCAATTTTATACGAACATCATTAATAAGATCTTGTATGAAAATTTAAAACCTTAAATATTTTTAGTTATTGCATGCATATTTTTTGTAAACTGATCGAAAAGTGTTAAACATGTTCCATAAGTTTAAACGTTATTTTCTGAATTTACTTTTATGTAAACAAATTCGCTGATTATGTATTTTTTTTATTTTTTCGGTTTTTATATAACTCAGGAACCATCCTTTTGAATCCATTACCAACTTATTCGTTATTGAAACAGCAATCGATTTAGATAATTAAATACATGTAATATTATAAGTTCCAAGTTGCTTTATAAAAAATATAAATGAAATCCTCTAATAGTAGTTTTTTGTACAAGATATTTTACCTTGCTGGACGTTAAAAATTTTACACATAGTGATTTTATTTTCTCATACATAAACATTTTTTTTTTACTTTAAAAATAGCTGTCAGTAAACACTGATATTCATCAAGAATGGTATTTTGGGAAAAATCAAATATTTTATGCAAATTTACCTTGCTCTTCTCAATAACTTTATTCATCTGAAACATAATAATCTGCTTTGAGTCGATTAGGAGTAACTATATAAGCATACGTTTTGGAGTCAACTGCGGTGTTAATTTTTTTTAAATCATTGGACTTTAAATGCTTTATCGATAACATCGATTCTATTTAAGTATAAATGAAAAAGAAATTCTTATTTTGCTTTACTTTCAAAACATAAAAAAATATATACGCAAATAATCTTTACTCATTTTTTTTCTTCGTGTGTGTATGTGCGTTCCTCAAACTTTAAAAAGAAAATAATTGATATTTATGTTTTCGTTTTCAGTTTAGTTGTGGTTAAGCTTTTGAAATAGGGTAGTAGTGATAAGAAAAAAAGTCTGAATGTATATATCTGCTTTGAATGCACAGACAGCTGGTTATATGAAACTTTAATATATGTGCATAATATAATCCATTTGATATGTTTAGCTGCTTACCTTCATCGGTTATAAAGAAAAACCTACGCACTTACATTGAGCTTGATTGTTCAGCAAGTGCTTTGGAATGAAATACTTTTACTCACGTTTAGACAACTGCAAGTTTAATTTAATTGTCTAATTACTATTAAAAGTTAATTTCCCTTTACAGCAACATTCAGCTATCTTTTTCTCGTTCTAACAGTTTTATCTTGATACTTAATGTGAAAAGTCATTATTTACAAAGGATGTGCATTCTAATTGTGGAAAATGCAAAGCACATTTTT
The DNA here is from genome assembly GCA_038373885.1 of Cheiracanthium punctorium. Lineage (NCBI taxonomy): Eukaryota > Metazoa > Arthropoda > Arachnida > Araneae > Cheiracanthiidae > Cheiracanthium > Cheiracanthium punctorium. The sequence goes on along the minus strand of JAWZYV010000699.1, from coordinate 6,913 downwards.
GGAAAAGTGGCATTTTTCCTATAAAATTAAACATCCTTTCTCAGATAAGTTTTTTAAAATAGGCAGTTTCACTTATATAAATAAATGCATTCATTTTATAAGTAAAAATGAGTGTATGTGTGTTTTCTCTTTACTCCTAAACGACTCAACTGATCGGTTTGAAAATTTGTACAAGTACGCAGACAAACATAGGGGGGAAAAAAACGTTCATCAAAAATCTGAAAATCCACCTCTCCCTCAAATTTTAGCGATATTTCGCTAGTTTCTTTATGACTCATTTTGAGTTCTCATTTTGAAATTAGTAGTTAAATCATGCTTTAAAATTAAATTATGATTGCAAGCTCAACGTAAAAATTTTGCCACTGATGAAATTATTCTGCAAACTCGCATTTTAAATCTGCTGTAATATTTCGGTGCAAAAATGTTTTCAAGTATAGTTACGGTGGCATTCAACAAACATTCTACCGGCTAATTTCAAGCCGATCAACATATAACCGGAAGATTTAACAAAAAATTGTATTCACCACACCAAATCGGCTGGCTACACCTCGTTTTCAACAGATAAATGTAATGCGCCAAATTTCCAATTACCAGACGGCTACATTTTACCGCATGCATTTTAAGTCTAAAATCTGTTAACAAACATGGCGGATCAGAGTACAGCTGAAGACAAAAGACACTGAAATTTTAGAATTTATTGAGAAATTTGGGATATTTATGTGTGGGGAGATTGTTAATAATTCAGATGGCATGAGCGAAACGGAACGGACACGTTATCATCTAAGTAAATAAAAGGTAGAAACATCAATAATCATGTATTATGTAAATGTATTTTGTGAAATATATTTTTGCTGACCAAAGGGGAAAAAAAAAAAAAAACACAATAGTTTATACCTAAATACTTTCAACCAGATCCGTTCTAAATACCAAAGAAATAACAAACTCAAAATCTTAAAAGCACTCAAAAATGTTATTAAAAACAAAATAAAAATAAATAACTGTTGGACTCACATATACGGAAATAAATTAGTCCTCACAATAGGATGGAACCTCGGTTTTCTAACTATGTGTGGATCGGTCAAAGTCTATTTATATCTTCGCTGTCAAACCGATAGCTGCTATGTGCATTTTTTAGAGATTTCGATATTTTTTCTATAATGACTTTTTTACTAACCAAATTTTCGTTTTAAATGACTGGGCACCACCAGTGGCATCGCTCTAGCACTTTGAACTGGAGACGAAAGGGGCCTGGTTCGAAACCAGGTCAAGTCCGCCGACCGAACCGTTCGAAGATTTCCGTGATTTTCTCCGAAACTTCGCGTAAATAAGGGTTAGGATCCCTTAAAAAGTCCCCCACGGAGGGCAACCCCCCCTCCCCTTGGTCTCTATCCCTCGAGCAGATAATTGGCCTTAACACCACATTAAATGACTGCTATGTGACTCTGAGCATCATGCAATGAACTGTGGCCACTAAAAGAAATTTGTCATGTGCATCAGCTGGAATATTGTCTAATAAAAACTGGTAATACATAATTTTTTTGCACATAGTAGATATTGGTTCGACAAAGACGATATGTTATGTGACTTATAAAATTCCCGAATGCATTTTTCCCCCAACGCTCATACGCATCATTTTTTTTTTTTTTTTTTTTTTTTAGTCATTACAACTGTTACAACACAGTACAACAAAAAAAAGGTCCTATAAGATTTGCCAAAGGATATTATTACCATAGAAAATGAGCAAATTTCTGGAACGCTACTTCGTAAAAAGTATGCATATTGTATGCATCCTAAATAACCCAATAACTAAAACCCCTAAATAGTCTAGTTTAGTTAGGAAAAAAGCACACGCAATCAGTCAGAGAACATGATTGATCATTTCTGGCGCAGAAACCGCGCGACGCGGCGACACCCGTCGAAGATTCTTCAGAAATTCTGCAGACTATTTCCGAGTTCATATTGGTCACTCCACTGCCTATTATTCCGCGATTATGTGATGCGGATTGTGCACCATGTCCGAAGGCTATGCTCGCATGTAAAGCTCCTTCTGTACAATGCTGTTCGTGCATGCGAACTTTGCCAGAATTGCAGATTAGCAATTCAGATTCGCGCAAACCCCAGCCCTACCAAGTGGCAGAGCGCATTTGCGCTCTCAACTAGAAGACGGAAGGTGCCTGGTTCGAACCCAGGTCGAGTCTGTCGACCTAGCCGTTAGAAGTTTTCCGTGATTCCATCTGAAATTTCGCGTAAATACTAGCTTGGACCCCGTTAGAAAATCCAACACGGTAGGCAATTCCCTCTTCGGCCTAGATACCTCGCGTGGATAATAGACGGTAATACTACATTTCATTTCATTTCGCGCAGAACCCGATATTTTATCTTTTGTGTAGAATTTAATCATTTTAGATGCATCGATATCGCCGATTGCGACAATGACTTCATACGCAATCTTTTCCCATCCTTTTTTGAGAATGATCGTATTTTCATTCATTTTATGCCATTGTATTAACTTTTATATCAATAATTAAAATTACTGCATATTTTTAATAAATAAAATATTTCTTGTTAAAGCGCAATATCAACGACTGCATCCAGGGATTTAATATGAAATTATTTCTCCATCCTTTTTGTAAAAAAAACATACTTCCGTTCATCGCAAGCCTTTATACTAACTTTTGTATCAGCAGTTAAAATTTAAAATTACTACTTATTTTCAATAAATAACGATTATTTCATCAAAATATTTCTTAATTGTTTGCATGAGTTTCTATTTTCCAACCAAGATTATCAGGACTATTTTGGTATTTTTAAATCTGCGTTGCAGACTGATGTAGAAAATTCTGCGACTGGGTTGACCATCACCCATTCAGCTGTGGCAGCTGGGCAAGAATTTCATGGGGATACCACACCGAACTGCACATCTACAGGAGAGATTCTGTGACGTCTGTAAAGTATCGAAATGAAGTCCTGGATCCCACTGTGAAACTGCACGCTGCAGTAGTTTGGTTCTTCTTTCGCTTTAATGGACGGTATAATGCGCGTCCCATAGATCTGCCATCGTTGTCTACTTTCTGGAGAGTGAGGCGATCGAGCGTATAGAGTGGCCGGTTTACTAGCCGGACCTTAATCCAACTGGAAATCTTTGGGATGCCCTTCGCCATGCTATTTGTAGACGTATCCCACCTTTAACCACTTTCAGAGATTTAGAATTTGCCCTGCAGTAGAAATGGCGATTTTGGACTCTGTGTGGTTGATCACCTCGTAACAACCATTATCACACTGTACACTTTGTATAAGGTGAGGGGAGCTCACATACCCTATTAATGTGGATTTTAGTTGTTCTTTTGCATTTAAACATCATTTTACTAATGGCGCAAATATAATATCTTTTTTATCTGTATGTAATTCGTTGTTTTGTTTCATGAATAAACATAGAGCTACTTATTTGCAGCATTTCGTGTCAATCAAAGCAGTACTTTCCATGTTTTCACATTTTACCGCTCCGTGCTTAACTTTTGGAAGTGAGTATATTTATATAATTTTTATTGTAATTGTGACTCTATAATTTAACGGCTATGTTAGGTTCAAGCTGTAATCACTTGTAGCTATTTATTTTTACTTGTCTAATTCCTCTCTTTTATTTGAACGAGTCTTTTAAAGAAAAAAATATTTTACTTTTCCAACCGTTTTGTTTATAAACAGTTGTCAACAGCTTCCTAGATTTCCGATATACAAAGGATTTCGGCAGACGTTCTTACGATTTCAAGGGAAGCATATCAAATGGGTGCTCCTTTTAAACAGAATTTAAAGGTCTACAACTTTTAAAATATATATCCATTCATATTTTGCAATGTTTTCGAAAATCGAAAAACACACCATTTTCGGTCACATTTTTCAACACAGGAGCCGGTGCTCACATCGGCGGAGGGGAAATCCTAGGACAGTCTGATAGGGACATAACAAAGCGATTAAAACATTAAAACCTTTACCAACAATTTTTTTTTCCGAATTGCGCTCTTTCTTTCTCCCTAACTAGTAGCCCGTATACACTGGATTTTTTCGCGATAACTCATTCCAAAATAAAGCAATTCGTATAAAATTGGAATATGTTGTCAAATAAATGTTGGTGAGTTGATCTACAATATGCAGATTAGCGGCGTTGAAACCAGAATAAATGACTTACTACACGCTTAAATCTATTGATTAAAACTAACACTTCTTTATTGATTAAATTTCTTATCGGTTGATTTAAATCCTTTTACGCTAAAAAATACTCATTAAAGACAATAATTTGTTATCTCCTCAATTCACCCAATCCTCCCGATTCGCTAGATTCTACTTAGCTCAATTTTTCACAATATTTTTGTCTACTTGAGTATTCTGCCTCTTCTACCCCACGACCCATATCTTATTACTATCGCGTGACCAACGCTCTTCAACGCATAACGGTTCATAGTCAGAAACGCGGGATGCTTAGTTGTGTGTGTATTCGCTTGTGGTATTTTATGGTTTTATATCCGAATACCAAATGCATCTTTTTCATATTCAGAGTTGTTAAATAAATTCAGCCTAGATATAGAGGAGATGCTTTAGGTAAAGATTTCGCTTTATGACATAGTTTCTTACGATTGGATTATAAAAGCTATTGTAAAACAAATAAAGTTATGATATCGCCACTCAAAGTGAGTAAGTAGTATTTTACCTTTTTCATGTAAATAAATTTGGTTGCTGCTTTAATTAAATCTCACAGCTGGTTTAACCATGATTGCATTTCTGTATTCTGACTGTACTGTGAATTCGTTTTATAACTAGAGACTATAGTGAAATTATATTCTATTTATTAAAAAAATACTTTTTTATAGTGTATTAAGATATATGTAATGTATTTGCCTTGATTTAAAATTTATTTTCTCGGGCTTATAATCATAGATTACAGCTCTGATAATAAAAAATGAAGAAAACGAATAATTCAATATGTTAATCAAAAACAGCAAATTTTAATAAAACACCCTTTTTATAGCTTAAAATAATAATCTTAATTGAGTACAGATATATTAATTAAAAAAGGGCTGATTTTGTAAAAACGCTCATTCTATAGCTTAAATAATAACCATAATTGAGTACAATTATATTAATCAAAAACGGACAGACACTCTTCATTTTTGATTATTATTTAGCCTAAATGGAACTGTTGTAGAATGCTCAAAAATTGAGAATTTTTCGCTCCATTGATTTTTGTCGATTAATGGAGCAAATTTTACTCAATCGGGAGAATGGCTGTTTGAAGTCAAAAATTGAGTAAAAATATACTCCGTTTGATTATTATTTTACTCAATAGATTTAAGCGTGTAGGAGCATAAAATTGCATGTTTTAAATTAAGCCTCAAATTTTTGCGTTGGTTTTAAGGTACGAAAGCGAGAATAGCCAATTCTTAACAGCAATAACCTCCAGCCATCATTTGCCGGAAGAATTGCGATAGAATTTAAAATACAGTGACCTCCAAAAGATAAGGAACAACTTGTTTTTCGAAGTTCAACATAAAAAAAATGGCACCAACAATACAATTTACAGTTTATGTAAATGATAAAAACGTACTTCATGCAAATTTATGCAAAAACGATAGCTATCATTTTTTTTTTTTTTTTTTTTTTTTTTTTTTTAATTGAAAATAACAGGCATATATGAGTGAGAGTAAAATGTGCATATATCAGGCTCGCGTGTAACTTTTCTTGATTTACAACTTTTTTAGAAGATTCGTTGACAATAGAGTCCCGCAGTCTCTGAGAAGCCGTCTGTCCGATTTGTTAAGGTGGCTGGCGGTCGGATGGATTTAAATGGGGTTGAGGCTAGCTGATGCTGCTAAACGTCTTAGTGTGTCTCGCAGTGTGGTCCACCGCAGTGGTGACGCTAGACTTTCCCCGACGGGGGGTCACCACTCCCCGACGAGGGGGCACAAATATACTGTACATATGCTAAGTGGCGTATCTTAGAGGGGGCTTTGACCTCCCTCTTGGATGACATTGTTGTCACCAAGTATGGAAATTTGCACCACTTGAAAATATTTTCTTTAGAAAGTGATTTGTTCACAATAAATCATTTTCTAAACTAAAATATCCAGGATCCAGATAAGTTTAGAGGAGGTGGAGGACAATATAATGTTTTGTATTGGGAAATATTTCCAGGAATCGGATCGACATACATAATCGGACACCCAGGCCCCGGATATTTTCAAAAACCCCTGCACAATCTTTCCTGGTAGATTATTATTTAAACTGACCCTAATTAACATAACATATCTCAAAATCCTTTTTACATTACACAAATATTTCCCCAAGGCCTCAGCAAGCAAAAAATTTCGGTGGGTGGAGGGATCTGTAGTGGTAAAATTAAATTAACTGATCTCTAGAATCAACGCAAATAAACTGATAATGCATTTACTGAAATTTTGGAGAGGGGGTGGGGTCAAACCCACATGATCCTCCCCCCTGGTAACGGCCTTGCACGTTTCTGTAAAATCTCGAAAGCTACTTTTAAGAGTTCTTCAGGCTAACGCTTAAAATATTTCAAATGAATGAAATTATTTGAAAAAGTTCTGTGAAGAAAGTTCTACGCATTTTTTTTTCCCGCAGAAAAAATATCAGAAACAAAAGATTTTGGGCAAGAATATTGCTGTAAATTCACTGGAAATTTATTTTATAAATTAAGCATTACTAAATTTGCACGCTTTTACACAAATTGCAGTTATTTTTATAAAATTAAGAGATATATGTAAATTTAATTACAGTTTAACTTCGATATCTCGAACATCGAAATTCTTGATATCTCAATAAATGTGTTTTCCCTTACAAATTGAATCCCGCCCCACCAGTGGCATCTGGGAGACGGAAGGTGCCTGGTTCGAAACTAGGTCCG
>JAWZYV010000698.1:0-18780 GCA_038373885.1 Cheiracanthium punctorium | reverse complement strand
GTTTCTTTGATCTATACCCTCAGATATTGGATATTTTATGTGGAGCTAAAATGATTATTTGTATTACCCATTTCCCACTGCTAAAAATGTGCACGAAAAGTCAAATGTTTGAGTAGTCACGAGCAAGGAAGCAAATAATAATAGGAAAAGAGTGAAGGGTAGTTGGAAAAGATTCCATAAAGTTGGAAAGTGTATCGTTATTCATGAGTGTGCCGTATTTTTCTTCCTTGTTCCATAAAAACCCATCTTCGGAGTCGAAATCTATCTTAAAATCACCTACTAAAACTATTTTACAATCTTAGCCAAGTACATTCCAACTATACTCCCCCTTTAAAATAAATTGTCGCGTTTTGGCACCAAACTTAGAGATCCTTTATCAAAAATTACAAACCTTGTGCGACTTTCAACATTTTATTAACCCCCCCCCCCCGCACGGACTTTTAGGGCACCCACAGAAATTTTGTAAAGTCGGCGCCTCTGGTTGTGGTATCTTAAAAGTGTTAATTTGATTTGATTTGATTTTTGGGAATATAGCCATTATTTCTATGAGGGATCTAAGCCGAGAGGAGGGGGTGCCCTCCGGGTACACGTAAAAACACGTAGTTGTGGAGAAAACTGCAGAAAATTCCGATCGCCGGAGTCGACAGACGCGACCTGGAGCTCTATTCTTCCCGGTTGTTGAGAAATAGTCAGTGGTTAGCAGCCAAATGGCCAGACCTAGTTGCTTAGCTAACAACTTCGGGAGATCGTTTATCCAATCACAAGAACGCTTTGGCGCTCTTCCGTAAGTGGCCTCAAGCAACGCCCCCTAGAGAGGAAAGCCGCGGCGCTTACTTGTGACGTCACACCGAGTAGGTAAAGCAAAAAGCGTTTCCATTGGGTTTCTCCTCTCTCCCGCGCCGCGGGAGAGAGGAGAAAATATACTGATAAGGAACGCGAAATAATAAAGGTACAACTTAGGAGAAGAATGTATCTTAAATATTAAAATGAAAAGTACAGAAGTTGATATTAAAGCAAATGAGATTACAAGATAAAATATGAAAATTCTCTGATTTTCTGATAAAGGTGCTACGCAAATTTTATACTGAGATGTTGCAGTATATTAAAATACATAAATTACTAGAATATTGTGGAAGAGGGACAAGTGCCAATGTTTTTTGTCTATGTTGCCTATTAAAAAAAACAAAATAAAAACCACTCGCATTTTTTCAGGGGTGTCGAGTGACCCGGTTCCCCCCCCCCCCCCACTGCCGATGCCCATGACTACGGCTAGTGCGGAAAACAATTGTTGATGGTCCGATACAGTAGAAAACTACTAACAAGAGAAAGCAAGTACAGCTGAATCCCAGACAGCACAGCAAGCTTGATTTATCAAGTCAATAAGCTTGAAAATTCCAGTCGTGTAAGCTTGATGCAAGCTTGAATCAAGTGTTCTAGTTTACGCTTGTCCAGCTTAAGCTTGACATTTCAAGCTTAAAAAATTTTCTAAATACCCGCTGGCGAACGCGCCCCACATACTTTATTTTTCCGCGCATTTTCCCCCTCTATGCTGTGATTTTAAGTTAATTTAATCTGTTTCCATGGAGTGTCCGTGGCTAGGAATAGAACCCGGGACCTTTCGATTCGTAGCCGAGCGCGTTATCCATTCAGCCACCGGAGCCTTGTGCAGCTATGACTAAAGTTTGAAGTGAATTATTAAGCGGTTTTCTGGCCAGATTGATAAGTAGGCGATATGTTATTTTTTATTTTTTTTTTCCATGGGTTTCATCAAAATTAAAATAATTTTATGTGTGATTTAAAGACTCTACTAATAGGGAAATAAACATAATATAAACTTAAGAGCAACACATGTTTTAAAACTTTCGCAACACTCATGAGCAATACTGCCGCTGGCCAAAATCGAGACAAACGACTGATTTTGAAATCAATTCGTAGTATAATTGTATTTTATTTTGAAGAATTTCCATATTTGGAAATATAGAATGGGTTTACTTAATACAAATTTTGTCTGCTGGTAATATGGCACTGGTAATAAAAAACCCACCCCCGTTAAAACACATCTTTTCTGAACTTTCAACAAATTTTGAGGACGCTAGACAATTAATGTCCATTCTCTTTCACAGATGGCGCCATCACCGCTCTTTGCAAGTGAAAATCCAGCTTAAGCCAACCTTGCATTGTCAAGCCAAATCTCAAGCTTGATTTAAGCTTATGTGCTGTCTGGGATGTAACGGGGCCTTCGCGATCGCAGTAGTTTCTCTTTTCCTCCGGGCCTGCTTCGAGGAGATCATGACGTCACGCAAGAGATCTGACTCTCTCAGCCCTCAACCACTGCAGCGGTTAAGGAATACTTAGACTTTTGCTATATGTGTACTTGTTTTTATGTAAACATACTTGTAATGTTACACAATAATTAAACTATTAAAAATGTAACTATTTAATCGATATGCGTTCAATGACGTTATGAAAATATAGGTCGAAATGTAGCGTTGTTTCAAAATTGACTCTTATTATCTCTCCATGCCGTTTCCATGAGCTGCCTTTATAAGTTCTTTATTGAATATAATTTTTATTAATAAAAATAGACGAAAAGGAATCCTGAAAAAAAAAAAAAAAAAAGCTTTAGAAAATTGCTTCTAAACAATTAAGACCTGTTAAAAATAATTTCATAACAACAACAACAACAAATCTAAACTTCGGATATATTTTTATTTGAGGAACTGCTTTTTAATTCTATCAAGATAAATTGTTACCATTATGTTTGTTGATATTTATTTCTTTAGATAATTGAAGAAAAAATTAGATAAGGTCACACTTAAACTAAAACTATAAGAAAGAAACATTTTCTGGCTTATTATACTAAAAAATGTCTTAAATTGTGTGTATATATATTATGTGTATATGGGTCATTCCACAAGAATCGGGTAACTTTAGAGGTGAATTTGAAACATACTACATTTATCTCAGATTAGAATTTGTTTGATAAAATCTATGAAAAATAAGTTAATTTTATTGTATTTGTACAGCAACACTCAATTATTTGAACATTTTTGAAAAAATCGATTTTTTTCAAAAAGTAGATTCCAGGGGACTGACGGGAACAGGTGATTTCATTCTAGAATGAACTTTTTAATGAATAATGCTGACTTTTTATTAATAATTAATAATAATTATCCAAATAAGTAATAAAAACATGTTTCATACATAACCTCAATACATATTTTCCTATTTAATCATCTTTAACTAATACATTTTTAATTATTTATTTTAATTATACTATTTAAAACTTTTTTTAAACTTTAAATAAAACTTTTTTAAACGAGTCATAAATTTAACATCAAAGCAAAAATAATAGTAATTATTTTTCGCAAACATCAATAAATTTATTAAATGTATAAGTGACTCTATTACGCTTGGTACTTGAAATAGGTGTTGGTAGTTTTTCCAATACATGCTCAAACGATATATCAGCTATATCATTTTCATCTAATCGAAATAAAATATTTTTACATTTTTTGAGCAATGTGACAGTCAACTTCTCTTCGTTTTCTTTAACATACGAACAAATTGCAACACTCCGGTATTCTTTATTTCTGACTAAAAATATGACTAGGATAAAATCACCAACAGTGAACTTGATCTGTTGCTTACTTGTAGATTTTTTACTTTGCTTCTCACATTTATTTATTTATTTATTTATTTATTTTGAAGCTGTGAGTGTCGAACGGCGCCCTGAAAGATTTTGATCTTGTTCAAATTTAATTGTTCCCAACTTGTAACTTTCACAAATTATAGGATCACAGAAACAACTCAATGACTTCATAATAAGACGATTAGGGTGTTGTACATCACCACAAATTTGATGTACCTTGAGTGTTCCTTGAAAGGAAATTTGCTTATTCTGGTTTTCGTTTATCAGATCATCCATTGTTTTAATATCAACATCTTCAATAATAGAAATTTTTATTGCTGGGCATTTTTTATGTAATATGTCAGCAAATTCATGCAAATCTATTATATCACCTTTTTGAGCAATTACTTGGTCGGCAGTTCTTTTACAAGTTATCCAAGCAGTTACAAGCAGTATTCCAGATGGAAAACTGCCAGGGGACTGACGTTTTTACTATAAAACTCAAAAAATCTACTTATTGGAAGCAAATGCCATATTATTCCGTTCTAATATTAAACCTAGTAATAAAAAGACATTAAAATCAGCATACATCAATAATAATTGTTTATAAATTATTAAATTATTACTTACCAGGGGACTGACAAATTGAGTGTTAGCATTCTGTTTGTTGACACAAGAATGGTGAAAAACATTGAATAAAAATCGCTGATGTATAAAAAAACGTCGTCAATGCCATCTTTATATGATAAATAAATATGAAACAGGCAATAAAGTTATCAACAATGGATAATATCAGAAATTTTTGGAATTTAACATGAGCCAGGGGACTGACGCGCAAAGTAGCGGTACACAACTTAAAATTGAAAAAAAGTGATGAAAATTTTCAAAAAATCACATTACACACATAACAAGTTATTAAATAACTATCTCAGAACACAAAAACGATCATTTTTGTTGCCTAAATCGGTTAGTTTAAAAATAATTAGCGCTTAACTCTTCACTTTTTCGAGTGGTACATGCCAGGGGACTGATTTTTGGGGTTAAAAACCTAATTTTTAATTAAAAAAAATTCAAATTGCAAAATATTATACATGCTCCTAAACAGAATCAATGCTGTCTATAAATGGGCATTATTCAAAATTTAAAAATGTTGAATAGTAAATAAATTTTTTTACAATTTCACGAAGTTACCCTATTCTTGTGGAATGACCCATATATATTGTGTGTATATATATTGTGTGTATATATATGATTGTGTGTATATATATTAAAAGTTACCTTATTGTTAGTTTTTTAAAATTTGATTTCCAATATCTTCTTAGCATATCATAAATATATGTTTATGTACTATATTATCCAGTTTTCATATCAATTTCTATTAACTTCCAATATAAAAGTATGTATTAAACAAAAATTCAGTTTCGCAATAAAAGTGTAGAAAACATTTAAGAAATGAAAATTTGTAAATTTTCAAATTTTTTTCTTTAAATACTTTTACTGATTAATTAAGGAATTTAAAATGTACGCACGGTAATTTTGTATCTAAAAATAATAATAATAATGTTGATTAAAAGTGTCTGCTTTAAGTTATAAAGAAATGCAATTACAGATTTAATTAAATTTTATTGAAAAATAAAATGTAATTTACATAATATGCATACAATCTCCATAAACGGTTAAGCAATACAAATATTCACTAAAATAACACTTTTAAAGATGTTCTCAAATGTAAAAATAATTTTCACTAGAAGTATTTCGGAATTAAATTGCTCAGAGGCAAGCTTTATATACTTCTATAAGTTTTACGTATAGAAACTGTTCATTCAAAAATGTAAACAATATACTATAACTAGTACGGTTACAATAATAAATATCACAAATTATGAAAAAAATACCTTATTTATCTTTCTTTTAACAAATAAATTTAAAATGAGGTTCACCAATTACAGTTTACGTATTTTTGCAATTTACTTTTGGAATTTCCTGAACACAAATATCTAACTTGGGATTCTATTTATAAATATTTTAAACCTGAGAGACTGCACTCAGTTTCATTTGCCAATAACGACAATTTTCTTTTTGAGTTGTTGAATTGCCTGTTATAATTTTTAATTTTTGTGTAATTATTAAGGAAAATATTTGTTATTATTGACAAACACTGTTTAAGCAGACTTTGAAAATCATATCCACAATTGCATTTAACAGAAAAATCAATTCCTAAGATTTCAATTTTTTCAATTGCAAGTTGAACAATGAGATATTTGGGTTCAGGAAATTCTAAAAATGAATTTTCATATCGCTGACTAATAAGCTTTTGGAAAATTTGGAAAGTATTTACTATGACAAATATTAACAACTCTTGGGGGCATTTAAGCTGACCTCTATCAGTTAGCATAAAAAATTTATAAACTTCATCAGAACACTCAATTTCTAAAATTTCATTTAATACTAATACAAACAAGCATTCAGAACATTTTATTTTCTGAGATATTTTATGTGCTGCATAACCTGCAAGATATATCAAAACAGACATCACATCATTTTTAAATTCTGTGTCATCACTGCTATTAAATACATCATAAAAATACTCTGGTATTTCCAGTTCTTGAACTACATCAGGTGTATTTTCGCAGCTAAAATCCTTTAGCATAAATTCCCCATTTTTTCTAGAATACATTCCATTGCAAGAATGCATTCCATTGCCACTAAGAATTTTTAATTTCCGTTCAGCTTCAAAAACTTGAGTGCAAGACACATTATAATTCCCCCCACTCATTTGGCGATACTGACCAAAACGAGCTTCAAGACTGTCAGTTTGAAATTGTCCCAACATCAAATAACTAGGACCCAAAGTTTCAAAAATATATGTTACAATCTTAAGCAGGCTATTTGTTGTAAATTGTAATGCAAAAAATGTTTCTTTAGTTAACATTCCACATTTAACAGGCAGACCTAGTTGTCTTTTCTCATCTGCTTTTAAAGCATACCACTTATCCCATTGATTCAACCACTCACTAAATGTTTGTAAAAAATTATAATTACTGTCTGTGATTGTTTTAATGGGATTTGACAAATCATCATTAAGATGCTTACCATATGCTTAGCATATCTTAAAAGTTAAATTATTTTCATTGGGTGATAGATGGCTCAAAAGACTTTCAAATTTTGTCCATCTATCACATTTATGCTCTTTGCCTAGTAACCATTCAAAAGATTTTATGTCAACAATAGAATTATCACAAAAAATCTCAACATTAAAATTTGATGAAATTTTAAAACTGACAGTCACTTTTGGTACATCTTTCTCTTCTAATTAAAAAAAAAATAGATACTCACCTCTGGTTACATGTATCCAATCAGTGCCTAATAATTTGTTTGCACACTTATCGCGAAAGTCATCAAAAGATGTTATTAAATCGCTAGTCATCCATTGATTAAATTGTTCGTCTTCTCTGTTAGCGATTTTTGTCCTGCGTTCATTTGGATCTTTTCTCTTCGGCGGTAGTGTTTCAGTAAAATATGCAGGTAAACAGAGGCGGATCTACGGTGGGGGGGGCTATAGGGGATATTGCCCCCCCCCCCCCCCCACTGAAACTGAATTTTGACTAGATAGAATAGAGTTTTGATGCTTAGTTAAAAACTGCGTGCCTAAAATGTTGTTTTGAAATTTTAATTTACTTTTTTGATTTATTACTTTGATTTTTAGACTTGACCTAAATCAATGGATTTTAACCCTTTCGTGCCCAGGCTACAGGTATTTTCAAAACTTGAGTCCCAAGGACTCGCCCGAAATTTCGTCTCCTCCTTGAAACATTTCGGTTTCTTTTAAGGATGATCAGTAACCTAGTTTTACTATATATACGTGAGTAGCGCAGAACAGCTAATTGCTTGAACGGTTTATGGCAAATGCAGAGAACAGTGTTTGAGCGATGATGTCCATTCCCCCCTGCAAAGTCATAAAAAAGGGGAGCTAAAAATACATATAATTCACTGTTAAACATAAACAGTCTTTGCGCGCGCCTTGTGTGGTGCGCGTCTCGGATTTTGTACTGATGTGAGATACCTTATGATAGATGTACATACAGACCTCAAAATATTACACATAGACCAGACACCCCTATGATTTCTCTGTGACTAAAGTGATCGGAGGCAGTGGGAGGGGCTGAGAGCTACCAGATGGTCCCGAAGAGGGTTTACAAGTTCATGAACAAAAGATCGGTACTCTTTCGCTTTGGAGAAAGGGGAAAGCGCAGCGACCCCCCCCCCGAAGGAAGAGGGGTGAATTCGCTAATCATCATCTTTAGGACCCCCTCTGCAGCTGACCACTCCTCCTACAGCTCCCGATGATTTTAGTCACAGCGAAAGCATAAGGGTTGTCTGGTCTATGTGTATTTTGAGGTCTGTGGATGTACATAGTGAGGGGATGGGGGAGTGTAATATAGACATCAAGTGACTAGGAATCCCAAGTGGCTATCTCCTGTATCATTGTGAAAGGTTCTTTTGTTCCGCCATTTGGATTTTCAGGGGTATTTTGAAAGAATAGTATTACTATAACTAATTTTCCTTACCTGGTTTTCGGATATATACTGTTGATACAAAAGAACACCCGTTTTGAATGTTTAGGAATGGTGGAACAATTTCCTGGAAGTACTGTAGTCCTTTCTAAGCAGGCTTCAAAATCTTAGCCCATTGAAATTGCTTTCGCCGCTTGGTCGTTCTTTTCGGGTGAAGCGCTAGTGTGATTCATTTGTTCTTTATTTAGCCCCGTTCGTGTGTAGAATTCAGTGGATGCCCGTGGTCAAAACTGTTAGTGCAACCGGAAGCATATGAGCCCCCCCCCCTTTCCTCCGGACAGGAGTGGAAAATCTTTGTTACTGATTTCGAAAGCTGGCGGATTAAGCCCTCACCGAGGAAAAAAAAAAAAAAAAAGAAAGAAAAGAAATTACATAAAAATGTAAGAGATCCTATTTTACTTCCATAAAATGGACATAAATTTCAACCAGCCGCTCTTATCCTCAAAATTGCATTAATCCGTGTCTAAGTCGAAGTTTCCTTAGAATTTTCTTTTGTAATGATAAGTTGAGAAGAAAAGAAAAAAGAAAGAAAACTTACTTATTTTTATAAGTCAAATCAATCCTCCTTTCTTAAACTTGCGAATCTGTCAGAGTGATGTCCTCATAAAAAGGCGTTGTTTTAATTCAGATATCAATAATTTTAAGAGCTCTTTAAAATTTCCCATGTTTAAAGAATTTTCTCGCTCGCCATGTCCTCTAAATGCCAGTTCTTGCTTACTTAAAAACAATACTGCTTTGATGGGTAATTGTCCATTCATAAGCGTCTTTTCAGGCTTACCTTCTTGTTAAATTCAGCAATATAAAGTCGAGAGTTTTCGAACATATATTCTCCTTACCCCCTCCCCCCTCACTTCTCCAGCCAGTCAGTTAGTCGAATTGACAAGTGCAGCCGTCGTTAGAAAATCTTTCATCAGCTGTATCTTAGTTACATACTCCCTATGCCGGAGACACTGCTTACATAGTCGTTGACATGGCAACGGTGCAGCCAATTTCGTTATCAGCTATGAGGACTATATTAAGACTCACAGTTGAATTGTGGGAGGATTAAAGGGCTTTCTTTGCTGAGTGAACGATCCGGCAGTTACTATAATACGTTATTATTATTTTTTTTTTTGAGATTTCTTTTAAATTTACCATAGAAATTCCATAATTCTAATCTGAATTTAAGAAAATTAGTAGAATAAATTATTTTAAAGTATGTGCTGATAATTTCAAGTGCAGCCCGGCAGTACTTGCTGTATCCCACGAGCCGCCACTGGTAAAATTTAATTTAAATGCATATATTATGGCCTCAAGAAAGCGATCATTGAATCGTAATATAGGTGATTATTTTATGAAAATTCCGAAAAATGATAATTTGTCTAGTGAAAGTGAAAGCGCAAATCATCAGGAAGAAATCATAAATGCACAGCCCCAGATCCAGAACAAGCTATTTCAAGGAGAACAGCACTCACAAAATATACCACATGCATCAGTAACAGGCAGTTTGTAAAGAGGTGCATTATTAGAAAGAATACAGTGATATCACTATGGAAAAAAGAGGTATGATTTAAATTAATTTTTTCAGACATTGTTTTTCCTATAAAGTATAAATCCTAGCAGGTTGGAGTATTTTATTTTATCGAAAATTCGCACACCTTTCTCGAAATTCGATTACGTAATACTACATGTAGGCAGAAAAATGAAATATATAGGCCACATGTAAAAATCGTGCCAAATGTCGCCAAGCTTGGATAACCAGGGCCTCTGAGAGAAATTTTATAAGGCTGGGCAAAAGCCTTCCCGGCCCCTTTCGTAAAGCACAAAAAAGTTTCGAAAAAACAGGAGGGACGGAAGGGATTTTTTTGTAAAACTGGTCTGTTTAATGATTTTCATATAAAATGCTAAAAGGAAAGAGAGTGGGAGGGAAGTTTGTCTGATATATAATATTACTTTTAATTCATGTTCGAAGATTGAAAAAAAAATTACTAATATTTAAATAGTAGAATTAAGATTTCCACCATGTAAATCCTTTTAGAATTATCCCAGATAGCACAGTTGTCCATTTTATATCCATTTCTGATCCATCTCGCCCATATTACGTCCATGTCTATAGATAGACATCCAGAAGATATCTATTTATGGACATAATCTGGAAAATCCATAAAATGTCCATGAATAGACCAAAACTAGACATCGAATTTCCAGAGTAAGTCTTTTTTAAAGTCTTAGTGAGATGGCAAGAAGCATGGATGGAGATGTCCAAGACTTGACCTAAATAGGTCCAAATATTTATATAGACAATTATGTCCAAGACTTGCCCATACTAAGTCCATAAATAGGCAAGCACGTCCATAATTACGCCTATATAGATGTCTATAAGACGTCATATGGGCGTCCTTATAGTGCCATATTGACGTAAAAAGGACGAGAATCCGACGAATCCTGGATGTTTAATGGACATGTCAACTTGTCTATATGACGTCTTCTAGGAGGGTTCTGAACAAGTTTGTGTTATCTGGGATGCATTCGAAATTTAGTCTGTTTAAAAGAAAAAGATTTTAATTTAAGATCTATAAATGAAATTCTTAACACATTCTGAAAAATTTACGGACGCACTTTAGCTGAACACGGGCTCCGGGGCGATGCTCCGCCTGTCCCCCCCCCTCCTCCTCTCGTAGGGCGGCTCCCGGGCGATGCTCCGCCTGTCCACTCCTCCCCCTCTCGTAGGGACTGTGGATAACTGTACCCAAATTATTGGAGACCCAGTAAGTTAGCCCCCCCCCTTTATCCAATCCTAGATCCGCCACTGCCGGTAGACCAAAAACAGACTCGTTCTGTTAGTATTCCTCAGCAGATTTCAAAATTAAATTTCAGTTCAAATTAAATATGCATCCTGATAGAAGCAGAGTAATGCAGCACATATGACCAGACCACAGAGAGCTCTTTTCCTTAAATTATTTTTTTAATTACTAAGCGTTACTCTTTTTTTTTTCTTGCAGTTTTTTTCAGCTTTTTCTGTAGAATTAAGTTATATAATTTATTGTCTCGCATTAAAGATTTGTCCATTTACCTTTACTGTGCAAGATCTTAATTTCTGTTTCTTCGATTTAGTTTTGTTAGTAATAAGAGTGGCTATGATGCTTAAAAATGTTATTTTAGAGATTGTTAATAATAAGTACAGTACGTAAGGTAGTAAATATATAGGAGAAATTAGCTAATTCCTAAAGTCATCAAAATATTACGAACAGTCATTCAAATATTGTGTCTTGAAAAATGAATAGAAGCTGCGGCTCTGCTGGACCCGGCGTGCGTCTGGGGTTCAACTGGACAGCAGGATACCCCAGGAACGGTAACAGGCTTTAAACAATAGGTAGGTCGTTCCTGAAGGTAATATCGTATAGTTTCATAAAGTGAATCATAGATATGCACTTGCACTTGGGAAATAATTAAAAATTATTCAAACATTTATTTTAGATGGGATTTTACTGTTTGTAAGGCTGTTTAAAGGCTCCCAACCTTTTAACAAAATGACCTCCCATTAGCTCGAGATGGCACCCCCCATAATCTTCAGAATGCGTGCAATTTATTTATACTACAACAATGAACGTTTTGTAGCCTTTTCTACAAAATAATGTTATCGATAAAGTTGGAGTAAACATTTTTCGCGAAAAATAAAAATGGAGCAAAAATAAGAATAAATAAGGTGAATTTTTAAACATGCATCATCACTTTATCATTTGCCTATTTTTCTCGAGCCCCACTGGTTGAGAACAAGAGGTGTATTGATTTAAAACATAACTAGACGAGGGTTATCTGCTTATGGTGGGGGGGCTGCCTTCTTTAGGAGGATTTTTAAGGGGGTTATAACGCCAATTTACTTAAGTTACCTTTGGAGAAAACCACCCCAAACACCACACCGCTAGAACAACAGCCGTGCGATAGGCCAGATCCCTCGATAATGAGCCACTTAAAATGTTCAGGGTTCTATACATTTGGCCATGATGGATCCAACAATGCTCAGCACGTAACAATGATAGTTAAGAAACATCGAGGCTGAAACAAAGCTACAACAAAGAAATGCTTATATAGAGCGTCAAAGCTACTATAAGTGCCGTGAATTGCGGCGGAAGCTGGTGGGGTCGTGGTCGGGTGTCGTGCTTTCGCCCATGATACATTGTCACTGTCAAGAGCGATGTGAAGGACTAGCTAGCGGCTATCTTGGGGCCTTGGGGCTCAGGCCTCTCGACACCGGCAGGCGACAAGAGACCCGTTCTGTTAGTATTCCATTGAGCTGCAGAGTGGTGAACACATATGACCTGATCACGAAGGGATTTGTTTTCAATCTTAAATTATTTCATTAATAAATAATTCTTCTCTTTTTTTTAACAATGAAGTTTATTTTTGGAGACTCCGTATTTTTATTTTGTATTTGTTCACCACTTTGGGAATCTCTGTTCTGTAAAAAAAATAACTACCTAAAGGAACAGTAATTATTCCTGATAGATACACTTATGACACATTGTCACTGTAAAGCTAGATGGAAATGAATCCATCTAGGACTCAATGGAGCTCGACCATCTCGATACCGGTAGACCAAAAACGGACTCGTTCTGTTAGTATTCCTCAGCAGATTTCAAAATTAAATTTCAGTTCAAATTAAATATGCATCCTGATAGAAGCAGAGTAATGCAGCACATATGACCAGACCACAGAGGGCTCTTTTCCATAAATTATTTTTTCAATTTTTAAGCGTTACTCTTTTTTTTTCTTGCAGTTTTTTTCAGCTTTTTCTGTAGAATTAAGTTATATAATTTATTGTCTCGCATTTAAGATTTGTCCATTTACCTTTACTGTGCAAGATCTTAATTTCTGTTTTTTCGATTTAGTTTCGTTAGTAATAAGAGTGGCTAGGATGCTTAAAAATGTTATTTTAGAGATTGTTAATAATAAGTACAGTACGTAAGGTAATACAGTGGACTCTCTCTATTCTGAACACTAAAGGGACCAGGGAAAAGTGTTCAGATTACGGGGGTGTTCACTATAGAGGGAGATTAAGAAGTGTGGGTACGCAATGAAATTTTAGATTATATAGAATGCTTAGCCTGGTTAGCCACGCTAGTTAGAGATGGAGGTGCTTAGTTTAGATTTGGCAGCTAGTGCAATGTCACATAAAATTCTGTCGGACCTGTATCTTACCATCTCATTTTTTAAAATTATTATTATTAAAAAAGTTTTAAAAAATATAGAATAATACACAATTATATATAATACATAAATGGTTAATTACTTGAAAAAGTTAGTAATTTTAGTCTGTTTTTGCAATGTATATGCTCGTGCAGCATACATATTGTCTAGTTGTTTAAGAAGTGGAAAGGCTTCTGGATGATGCTCAACCGCATAGTCCATGAGTTCTTGAATCCCTTGGCCATATTGCTTGAATGTAAATGTTCTTTTTGTTTCATTAGTGTTTTGAGGTTCTTCTTCTTCTTCACTATCCTCTTCCTCTTCAACGATGTTGTTGTTACAAATCGGAAGGCTTCCATCGACTTCGAGATAAGAGTCAGGTTCAGTTTCAGTATGAAGCTCCTGAAGAATTGACCCCAAGTCATTCACAGCTTTTGATACTTGGTCCTCTATTCCTAAAAGTTCTTTATCACACGGGAATCCTACTTTATAAAAGCATCTCTTGATAGTGTGAGGGGTTACTTCATTCCAAGCCATTGATATCCAGTGGACAGCATCCATAACGTTGACTTTCTTTGATAGTTCAGCTGCAGAATTTGCCTCCTCCATCACCAGGGACATTTTCCTCAGAAAATGGATTCGGTAATGAGCTTTAAAGGTCTTGATTACTCCTTGATCCAATGGTTGGATAATAGGAGTACAGTTCGGTGGCAGAAACTTCAGGCTCACATTGCTCAGTTGCATGTTTTTGTGTGATGCTGCATTATCCACAAGAAGAAGAATTTTTCTTCTTTCTCTCCTCATATCTCGTTGATGCCCTCCAACCACTGCGAGAATATTGGGAATGACATCCAGGCTTTTCGATTTGATTTATAGTGAACAGGCAATGATGCGATATTCACATTTTTGAAGCATCTTGGTTCTTCACTTTTTCCGATTACCAGTGGTTTGAGCTTCTCTCCTGTGGAACTGGCACAGTGTATGACGGTAAGTCTTTCTTTCGACATTTTCCCACCCACACACTTCTCACTTCTTTCTGCTAAAGTTTTATTTGGAAGAACTCTAAAAAACAGGCCGGTTTCGTCGGCATTAAAAATATCAGCTGCCTTGAAATCCTTTATTAAGTCCGGAAGTTTAGTTTTCCACTCTTCCACAGTGTCCACATTTACGTCTGAAGCTTCACCATTCATAATTTTAAATTCAATATTATGCCGACTTTTAAAGCGAGTCAACCATCCTTCCGATGCTTTGAATTCTTTGATATTTTCCTTTTCTGCGAAATCCAAAGCAATCTGTTTTAGCAAAGGTCCAGTGACAGGAAGATTCTTTGTTCTCATTTGTGTAAAAAACTTCCAGACGTGATTGTTTATGCTCTCGTTTCCCGTTTTCTTTTCAAAAATTCTACACTTTGAAGACGGTTCATTTGCTTCAAAAGCAGCTATAATTTCTTTCTCTTTCTTGCTGATTCCGTTGACTTGGCCTACAGAAATTCCAAACTCTGATGCAATTTTTCTTTGACTAACTTTCAACTTTAATTTTTCCTGAAGTTTCAATTCTTTCCTTTATTTTTGTTTTAGCACTTATTTCCGACATATCTGCGTAACTACAGTGATTCTTATCGTGCAAGGACAGTGAAATGATGAAAACTTTATTCTTTTCTGAGCAGAAAGGAACAGAACCAAATAGATTATGCTACCTCACCTCTCTACAAGCCATACGACACATGATTTCAAATACACGCCTAAATAAACACCTGCCTAATCCCTTTGATTTCATTGGTCAAAATTACAGTTGCATCAAAGGCAGGCAATTTCAGATCCATCAGCTGATTTCCGGACTGTATCATATGAAAAAGCCGAAGGGGGAGGGGGAGGGAGTTCTGTGAATAAGGGAATACAAAAGAACTTGACCCAAAACTTGAAACGCTGTACCAACACCTCCTACATGTAGAAAGCCTAACAACTGAAGTTTTGACGTCACCTCTAGGCCTTAAAGTGATGACGTCATCACATTTTTGCTTTCATAAAGTAAAACTATTTAAATTTTCTGGTGAATGCTGCAAATATTAGAAAATATCTTAAGTTAAAGATAAAAATTAAAATACCTTTCTGATACAAAACAGTTCATTATGATCTATTTCTTTATTACATTAAATAATTAGTCACAGTTAAAAATTTGCCCTTTGTCGTAAAATTAAATTTTCTGTCTCATATCTTTAAAATGCTGCTGTGAGTGAGTAAATTTACCAGAAATTATAAATAGTTTTACTTTATGAAAGTTAAAGTGTGATGACGTCATTTTTGAAGGCCTACTAATGACGTGAAAGCTTGGTGACGTAGCAGTTGTTAGGCTTTCTGTATCTAGGAGGTGTTGGCTGTACCCTCCAGTCACGAGGGGATGAGTTTTTCTCTGAATTTCCATGCCAGGGGAATTCCTCGAATTCCAGTTGCCAACACATGTTCAGTTTACGGAGAGGTAAGGGTTCAATGAGGATCAAAAGTAGCGTTCATAATAGTGGGGTGTTCAGATTAGAGGGTGTTCAGAATACAGAGAGTTAATCTAATGTTAAGTCTATGGAGCTTCGCCGGGACTGTCGTAATGTGTTCATATTACCGGGGTGTTCACATTAGAGAGTGTTCAGATAGAGAGAGTCCACTGTAAATATATAGGAGATATTAGCTAATTCCTAAAGTTATCAAAATATTACGAACGGTCATTCAAATATTGTGTCTTGAAAAATGAATAGAAGCTGCGGCTCTGCTGGACCCGGCGTGCGTCTGGGATTCAACTGGACAGCAGGACACCCCAGGAACGGTAACAGGCTTTAACCAATAGGTAGGTCGTTCCTGAAGGTAATATCGTATACTTTCATAAAGTGAATCATAGATATGCACTTGCACTTGGGAAATAATTAAAAATTATCCAAACATTTATTTTAGATGGCATTTTACTGTTTGTGTATTGCAACGGCTCCCAACCTTTTAACAAAATGACCTCCCATTAGCTCGAGATGACACCCCCCCATAATCTTCAGAATGCGTGCAATTTATTTATACTACAACAATGAACGTTTTGTAGCCTTTTCTACAAAATAATGTTATCGATAAAGTTGGAATAAACATTTTTCGCGAAAAATAAAAATGGAGCAAAAATAAGAATAAATAAGGTGAATTTTTAAACATGCATCATCACTTTATCTTTTGCCTATTTTTCTCGAGCCCCACTGGTTGAGAACAAGAGGTGTATTGATTTAAAACATAACTAGACGAGGGTTATCTGCTTATGGTGGGGGGGCTGCCTTCTTTAGGAGGATTTTTAAGGAGGTTATAACGCCAATTTACTTACGTTACCTTTGGCGAAAACCCCCCCAAACACCACACCGCTAGAACAACAGCCGTGCGATAGGCCAAATCCCTCGATAATGAGCCACTTACAATGTTCAGGGTTCTATGCATTTGGCCATGATGGATCCAACAATGCTCAGCACGTAACAATGATAGTTAAGCAACATCGAGGCTGCAACAAAGCTACAACAGAAAAATGCTTATAGAGAGCGTCAAAGCTACTATAAGTGCCGTGAATTGCGGCGGAAGCTGGAGGGGTCGTGGTCGGTGTCGTGCCTTCGCCCATGATACATTGTCACTGTCAAGCGCGATGTGAAGGACTAGCTAGCGGCTATCTTGGGGCCTTGGGGCTCAGGCCTCTCGACACCGGCAGGCGACAAGAGACCCGTTCTGTTAGTATTCCATTGAGCTGCAGAGTGGTGAACACATATGACCTGATCACGAAGGGATTTTTTTTCAATCTTAAATTATTTCATTAATAAATAATTCTTCTCTTTTTTTTAACAATAAAGTTTATTTTTGGAGACTCCGTATTTTTATTTTATATTTGTTCACCACTTTGGGAATCTCTGTTCTGTAAAAAAAAAATAACTACCTAAAGGAACAGTAATGATTCCTGATAGATACACTTATGACACATTGTCACTGTAAAGCTAGATGGAAATGAATCCATCTAGGACTCAATGGAGCTCGACCATCTCGATACCGGTAGACCAAAAACGGACTCGTTCTGTTAGTATTCCTCAGCAGATTTCAAAATTAAATTTCAGTTCAAATTAAATATGCATCCTGATAGAAGCAGAGTAATGCAGCACATATGACCAGACCACAGAGGGCTCTTTTCCATAAATTATTTTTTTAATTTTTAAGCGTTACTCTTTTTTTTTCTTGCAGTTTTTTTCAGCTTTTTCTGTAGAATTAAGTTATATAATTTATTGTCTCGCATTTAAGATTTGTCCATTTACCTTTACTGTGCAAGATCTTAATTTCTGTTTTTTCGATTTAGTTTCGTTAGTAATAAGAGTGGCTATGATGCTTAAAAATGTTATTTTAGAGATTGTTAATAATAAGTACAGTACGTAAGGTAATAAATATATAGGAGATATTAGCTAATTCCTAAAGTTATCAAAATATTACGAACGGTCATTCAAATATTGTGTCTTGAAAAATGAATAGAAGCTGCGGCTCTGCTGGACCCAGCGTGCGTCTGGGGTTCAGCTGGACAGCAGGACACCCCAGGAACGGTAACAGGCTTTAACCAATAGGTAGGTCGTTCCTGAAGGTAATATCGTATAGTTTCATAAAGTGAATCATAGATATGCACTTGCACTTGGGAAATAATTAAAAATTATCCAAACATTTATTTTAGATGGCATTTTACTGTTTGTGTATTGCAACGGCTCCCAACCTTTTAACAAAATGACCTCCCATTAGCTCGAGATGACACCCTCCCCATAATCTTCAGAATGCGTGCAATTTATTTATACTACAACAATGAATTTTTTGTAGCCTTTTCTACAAAATAATGCTATCGATAAAGTTGGAATAAACATTTTTCGCGAAAAATAAAGATGGAGCAAAAATAAGAATAAATAAGGTGAATTTTTAAACATGCATCATAACTTTATCTTTGCCTATTTTTCTCGAGCCCCACTGGTTGAGAACAAGAGGAGTATTGATTTAAAACATAACTAGACGATGGTTATCTGCTTATGGTGGGGGGCTGTCTTCTTTAGGAGGATTTTTAAGGGGGTTATAACGCCAATTTACTTAAGTTACCTTTGGAGAAAACCACCCCAAGAACCACACCGCTAGAACAACAGCCGTGCGATAGGCCAGATCCCTCGATAATGAGCCACTTACAATGTTCAGGGTTCTATACATTTGGCCATGATGGATCCAACAATGCTCAGCACGTAACAATGATAGTTAAGAAACATCGATTCTGAAACAAAGCTACAACAAAGAAATGCTTATATAGAGCGTCAAAGCTACTATAAGTGCCGTGAATTGCGGCGGAAGCTGGTGGGGTCGTGGTCGGGTGTCGTGCCTTCGCCCATGGTAC
>JAWZYV010000697.1:0-19531 GCA_038373885.1 Cheiracanthium punctorium | reverse complement strand
ATTTTACGGATTAAAAAGTAAAGATGCACAATGATAGGTTGCAATAGTTCTGAATGCAAAATCTCAGCATTCTGCAGTTAACCCTTTGAGGCGCAACCCTTTCCCAATGCTGAAAAAAGGGCAGCCGTTGCCATCGCTCGACTTAACTACCAGCAAGATGGCGGACGATCGAAACGTTCATCGCTTGCCACAGATCTAGAGACCCTTTTTTTGACGACAGCCGGCTGTGCTCGCGCACAGCCAGCTGCGTGAAAAAAAGGTCTCTAGATCTGTGGCACGCGATGAACGTTTCGATCGTCCGCCATCTTGCTGGTAGTTAAGTCGAGCGATGGCAACGGCTGCCCTTTTTTCAGCATTGGGCAATCTATCCGGCTGTTCTCGCGTTCTTCCATTTTTCGGCAGATGTCAGTGGTGTTAAAAATAATCGTGACAATTTTTTTTACGGGAAATGACGTGCTAAAAAGTAAAGGATTCTCGTGGAGCTATGTCACCCGCAACTATTTTTATAGAAATCAAAGCTATTCTTCGTGACGGGCAACAGTCAAAACGTCAACAGTTTGGTGGTCTCAGAGCGAAACCACTGCGCGTTAAAGGGTTAAAAGTTTTACAGTTACGCGCAATACGTCATTATTCTTGGCACCCACTTTGACGCCATGACTTCTCTAAATTTGGAACTGTCGCCCTAGAAAAGCGCAGTCCTATTGCAATGTGGCCTGCACAACAGGGCGGAACGGTCACAGTTCCGGCTTCACTATCAGACAGCTAATGCCCCCTCCTTGTATTCATATCTCTATTGTATGGCCCAAAGAACAACTGTTCTTAGACTTGCGCATTGGAGGTCTTTTGGGTAATGCCGTAAATAAATTACCAAGGTAATTGCAATTAAAGAAACATGTGCGCAAATATTTGCTATAACAGGCCTAAATTTTTAAAAAAAGTAAGAAAATCTGAAACGCATTCAAATTTTAAATACGCACTAAAGTGCAATGTATTAAAAGCGTATCATAATTTATACGTCGTCCCTATTTTTCTTTGTTATTCTATTAACCCATTTATGCCTAGTGTCCCTTTTTTGGGACGGCATTTTCGCTAAGAGTCGAAAACGTTATTTTTCCTAGCCTTTATTCATGAGTATTGAGCCTCAACTCTACAAAATATTTTAACATGACCCAGTAAGATGTTGATATTTCGATTTTTATGCATAAAGATTTTAAAAGAAATTATCCCTTGTTCAAGAAGTTGACACCAGAAATTTATCTGTTATTTCTGTTATCCGTAAAAATCGAAGAAAGTCGCAAAAATATCCAGGCACAAATGGGTTAAGTTGGAAACTGTATCATTATTCATGACTGGGCCGTATTTTTCTCCCTTGTTTCATAAAGCACGTCTTTGTAAGCGAAATCTATCTTAAAATCGCCTGCTAAAACTATTTTACAATATTCGCCAAGTACATTCCAACTATACTTCACCGTTTAAAATATTGTTTCGAGTGTATATCATAATGCATGAATATGCCGGGTTTGTCTTTCTTGCGTAGATTCCTGCTTTAACGCCACGACCCTCGCCAATGTGGCGATCCTTAAACATATGCAGTTACCATGACGATTTTTTTTTGTATTTACGTGGCAACCGTAATCGATTTGGAACATTCAAGTACAGCATTCCGTCACTTATTTATTTAATTATTTTCGGTTGCAATTTAATGTAGTTTTAATAATTAAGTGTCTTCAAATTACTTAACCCATTAAGCGCCAAAGATCCCATTACGGGAACATCTATTATGTATTTTTTTTCTTGAAATATTTTAACGCAATTTACGAAATACACATTTTATATAAACATTTACACTATAGGGTGTGTTATATATTTTTATCGGAACAATATATTTTAATTTAATGTTTTTTTTCTCATTTTTAAAAAGTGAAATTTTGTCTTTATGACTGTTTTATATAAAACTAAAAAATAAACAAATAAATGGTCACTTAAATGTTTCAAGTAGAATGCATATTTAAAACCAACATCTTGAAGAACAACATTCTTAAAATCCTGCATGAATAGATTCCTATAAAGGAATGTTATAAACGCTTATATTTTCTGTTCCCACAACGGGAGCTTTGGCGCCCTCCCACTAGTTAGCATTTCCAGTTTGATTTTGTTACCGTTCAACAATAAAGAAAGGTTTGGCACTTCGCAGGCTGGTTATTTCGTACATTTATAGTACCAACAACCAAGCCCGGACTGGGAGGGTATGGGCCCGCTCGTCTCAAGAGAAGGGGGGGGGGACCCGGGGGCAATTAATATGCGCCATTCATATTAATTAATCCCTTGCTCATTCGGGAACCCTCACTCAAAAAATTTTGAGAACTACATTTAGAATGAAGTGTTTTGTAGCCTTCTGGGGCGCAATTGCAGCTGCAAAAAATTTTGTATGTGTCAAACTTCATTCAAGTGCTATCACTATAGCACTTTTTTCTTTCTTTCTTTTTTCTGTTTGGGGGCCCGCCCTCAGCAGGGAGGGCCTACCCGTCTGCTGACAGTCGGACACCCTGGCCAGTCCGGGCCTGTCAACAACAAAAATATTTACTTTATATTGTTACGAATTTTCGGGGCAACCCTCTGCTCTGGGGCTTAAAATGGTTTAAAATTCGTATTCTACGCTTCAAATAGATAAATTTTGCTTTTTGTTGCATCAAAATCGGCCAATTAGAACCGGAGATACGGAGGTTTCGGTTTCCCATTCAAATATATGGGATTTCTAGAAAACTCGAGAAATATTAGTCCTAGAGCTTAGATCTCTTCACTTTTGAGGACTTATTTTTGGCGCCAAATTTGGCGATATTTCGCCAAAAGTCGCCAAGCGTGGCGACTTTTGGTCATTTGGCGCGATTTTCCCAATGGGGCCTGGAAGTTGTTTTTCCTGCATTAAAAACGCATAATAACCTAACATTTCTCTTCTATGACGTAATCAAAATTCACGCTTTATGTAGAACCCTCGAGAAATTGACTTTTCTGGAAACCTCTTGTACCTCCTGCGTCGGCTATTTATAGAAGCGCGCATCGCCCCGAAGTCAGTCAGTGCGAGTTGAACATTCAATGTGTGAAGAGCTCTCGGTACGCTTGTTTTGTGTGAATTGATAGTGCTATAGAAGCTGTGTTTTAGCTTGTTTTGTGAAGCTGTTTTTAAGTGCTGTGTGTAAATTCTTCATTGCTGTGTCTTAAGGGATTGTGTACTATATCCCTTGAATATTTCCACGGAATTTTTGCCTGTAAAAGTGACTTATTTTGTGTGAGAAATACAGCATTTGTGAGAGCTTCTGATTCAAGCGGATTGTTAAAAGCACGTTACTGCTAGATTGTGCTTGTGAATTGTGTACAGCCGATTGTTCTACGAAGTTCTAGAAGCAATAAAGTTTGTGTTCCATCCTGACAAGTGACTTTTTACTTGAACTTTTTACACCAACTGGACTTTAGAACGACGAACCCCAGGAGTAGCAGAGTAATTCCGCAACAATATATACAATTTTGAGCAGCATCTGCGTAAAAAAAGGAATTGCTGTATCCAAAATGGAGAAAGACATAAGACGCCAAAGCTCCCGCTACAGGAACATGCTATATTTCCTAAATGCTTTGAGTTTAAAAAAACATTTCAACTGTTCTATAATAGAGGCATGCAATGCATGTAAAAAAAATGTATATACATTTAAAAATTTCTATCTGATTCTTATAGCGGTGTTTAATGGGTTAACTGGGGCGTTTATCACTCATTTTTGCATTTTAGTTTTCATCTAGTTCTTTTGGCAGGGTTGAAACTTGTGCATAACTCCTAGAGACCCATGACTGCAAACTTTGCCAAAGTGCGGCGATATGTTAGGTTGGCGAGAGTGAGGACGTTAAAATAGGAATCAACTTTTTCTTGTATACCATAAAACACATCTTTGGAACAGAAATTCATAATAAAATAGGCTACTAAAACTGTTTTCCAATCTTCGCCAAGCATATTCCACACCATATTAAATACTGTTTGGAATAAGCATCATAATCCACGAGAATGTCGTGTTCGCCCCTTTCTTGTTAAATAAAACGCATCTTTGGAACCGAAATCTGTCTTAAAATCGCCTACTAAATCTGTTTTACAACCTTCGCCAATCCTATTCCAACTATCCTCTACCATTTTAAATAGTGTTTGGAATGGGCATCCTAATCCATGTTTCCTCCTTTGTTCCATAAAACACTTCTTCGGAATAGAAATCTATATTAAATTCGCCTGCCAAAACTGTTTAACCATTTTCGCCAGGCAAAGTCGAACTCTACTTCACCCTTATAAATGCCATTTGGAAAGTGTATCATAATCTATGGTTGTACCGTATTTGTCTTCTATGTTCTATAAAACACTTCTTCGGAATTCATCTATATTAAAATCGCCTACTAAAACTATTTTACAATTTTCGCGAGGCATTTTCTAACTATACTCGTAATGTATTTATAATAAATTGTCACGTTTGGGCACCCAACATAGCGATCCATTATCAAAAATTGCAAATACTGTGTGACTTTCACAATTTTATTAACTTTCACCCGTAAACGTTATCTGTCAAACACACTTGAAAAGATCGTGACTGTGAAAATTCATCTCTGCAAAAGCTGTCTACAAGATCGCGTAGACAAAAATCTGTAGACTAAAAAGCGTAGACAAAAATCTGTGATAGATCGAAATAGCACCCTAGTCCTAAAAATTCAACATTTTATTGTTAATCGTATTTTCAAGGTATGTAAGTATAGTGAAACCTCTCTCAGCGGCCACCCACCGTACGCGTTTTCCCAAACCCTCAAGACTTCACGCACTTGGCGAAAACAGGAGCGCGCCAACGATTTGGCGGAAGAGAGGAGTTACGCGAGCTTGTAGTCGCTATAAGGTTGCAGTGCTAGTAAGACCGCCTCAAGAATTTATGATGTAATAACAGGCGCGCTTTTCTGATGTGTTTAAAAAATGTAATTAGTTTAATATATTGGTAGAATATGAAAAGTATATAATATGATTGTATATATAAAACATTTATTTATAGATAAAATTTAACTTATCGGCTCCGCAATTTTATCCTAGGCACTTTAAAATTGTTTATCGCATGTTCTTTTTGGCGCCATCTACTTTCTTTTGAGCGTAATTATCAGAATAGGTTTATTGATCTATTGCATTTAATAAACATGTCTCCGATATATTTAAAGAATGTAATTTGTTAAATAATAAATGGTAGAGTAAGAAATGTATATAATTATACATTCTGTATTATGTACATTTGTGTTTTTATCTGTAAAGCCATTCATTTACAGATAAAAACACAACTTAAATGCTTAAAACTTTTCTATAAGCACTTCAAAAAAATGCCTAATATTTTTAATTTGGTGCTACCGACGTTTTTTTTTATTTTTTTTTAACGGATTTGTCTTAGTAATAGTAGATTTCTTAATTTTCTGTTGTAAGTTTAATTTCTAGCTTCATATTGAAACATATAGTTATTTTTTCCTTATTATTCAAAACTGAGAACATGCAAAATAAGTCAATATTTCGTTATCAAGCGTAATGAATTCACCAAGAAATTTTTTAAACTAATCTTCAATAATAAACTATCATTTTTATATATTGAGAAATTTTACTGTGATGATTCCACTTTTTATCTATTTGATTGCCGCACAGCCAGCTGTCGTCAAAAAAGGGGTCTCTAGATCTGTGGCACGCGATGAACGTTTCGATCGTCCGCCCTCTTGCTGGTAGTTAAGTCGAGCGATGGCAACGGCTGCCCTTTTTTCAGCATTGGGAAAGGGTTGCGCCTCAAAGGGTTAACCCCAAAAATGCTCGAATGTGCAGCGAACACTTCGAAGAAAGCCATTATATTGATGACTTACAAAACAGACTTTTAGGTCTGCCTATAAGAAAAATATTAAAAGATTCCTACAGTTAATTTACCTTCTTTTAAATTGGAAGAAAAAACAAATCCTAGATCGGAAAGGCAAAAAAAAGAGGAAAGTTTCGGAAGATGCTTTCAGTAGACTAAGTATAATTTAAGTCCTAAGAAAATACGATCAGAAGATACAATAAATGATGATGATGAAGTAAACTTGAATGAAAGTTCAACGAAAGACAGTTGTAAAAACTGTGATGCACTGGAAGAAGAAATCAGCAGTTTAAAAATTGAGTTAGAGTGTGCAAGAAGGAAATTAACAATATTAAAAAATAAAAATCGTCGTTCATTTAAAATCATGGCACAGAAATTAAAAAGAACCCTTCTGTATAAAAAAAAATAAAACATCTGAAATTGGAAAATTAAAAAGGAAAGTATGCATCCTGGATAAAGAGAACAGAAAATTAAAGAATCTAAACGAAAAATCTTTATTAAAATATTATAGAAAGTACTTATATAATTGTTTTGCACCTTAAAAAATTAGTTAATAAAGTAAAACAATAAAATTAACTATTTACATTAAATCTTTTTAAAAATATCAGCTTTAAGCATTATTAGAATCGACTTTACAGACGAAAAGAAAAAATTAGTTTTTGTGTTTTTATCGGCGATCTTCAATTGGTCTTTCATTTCAAAAAAAAAATTATCATCTTCAACACTTTTAATAAGACGGTGAAAAGTTTCTAGTCCTATGACAGCATCCGGAAAACTAAGAATTTCTGCAATCTCTTATTCAGTTTAGCTCATTTCTTAATTTTCTGTAACCTCATGAATTTCATGCACTGTTAGCATTTCACTGGCCAATGCCATACTTTTTCAGTCCTAAAAATTGATTTTTCAAACAGTAATAAGAAAGGGAAAAAAATTCAAAACAAAACAAAACAAAAAACGAAAGTCACATGTAAACACGCTCTGAATGTAAACTTAGAAGTGGAAAAAGACTTTTTAAGCAGGAAAGTGTTTGGAACGAAACTTTTTAAACGGTTCGTTTTCACATTGTAAGAATAGGAAAAAATAGGGAACCGCAAATAAGAACTTTTTAGGCGGGAATTTTTTAAATGGGTTTTACTGTATATTTTTTAACATTTAAAATTTAAACACACATATATAAAGAAAGTTGGTGCATAATGTTTTATTTTGAATGATTCTTTTCTTTCTTTTTTTAGAAAACAATCCTATATTCATTACTTTATCTCAAAACAGAAAATCTGGTTTCTACTTGAATATATTTTTGAGAGCCTATGTATATTATATATTACTAATAGAAAGGGATTCACAGAAGCAATTGTTTTAATTTTTCCTAAAAATATATCACACTAAATCTAAAATGTCATAGATAACATTTTAAGTGAGAAAAATCTAATAAAAGTCATTGAGAAAACATTATCTCCACGACTTCTCCCCTGTCTTCACATCTCGCAGGCGATTGACCCAGCCCTTGTGATTCTATAGCCCTGATGAGAGGGTGGCTTTCGCAATGCACGTCTCTCTTCCGCCAAACCGTTGGCTCCCTCCTGTTTTCGCCAAGTGCGTGAAGTCTTGAGGGTTTGGGAAAACGCCCACCGTACCGAGAATATTTGGCCGCAAAGAGAAGGTGGCCGCTATCAAGGGTTTTATTTACAATTTTAAGATAATCGCAATAATGCGTAATATAAACAAGTCTGACACCTATTCCTTCTTTAAAATGAAATTTAAAACTTATGTATAGAGAAATTAGTACTTTATTG
The DNA here is from genome assembly GCA_038373885.1 of Cheiracanthium punctorium. NCBI lineage: Eukaryota > Metazoa > Arthropoda > Arachnida > Araneae > Cheiracanthiidae > Cheiracanthium > Cheiracanthium punctorium. The sequence continues at coordinate 11,847 of JAWZYV010000697.1, read as the reverse complement.
AATGCTTTCTTACATTTTTTGAAAAGAGGAAACAATGTGTGTCTGTTTTAAGATTTACTTTTCTCTGAAACAACCTAGTTCGTTTTCTACTTTAAAAAGCAGATCTTTAATCGATTCGTTTGTAACCGCTTCGGAATTTTCGATAATTTCATCGATTTTCCCTAAAGTCGCTTGTGTTGAAAGCTTAGCTTGCTCGCCATTACAAACACCGCGAAATTCCTCGTCAGGGACGGAAATTAGAGCCTGAAAGGGACAAAAATTCATTCGTAGGACAACTTCACCACCTGATTGTCGAAGGGATTCCCCATCTTAACCCTTTGAGGCGCAACCCTTTCCCAATGCTGAAAAAAGGGCAGTCGTTGCCATCGCTCGACTTAACTACCAGCAAGATGGCGGACGATCGAAACGTTCATCGCGTGCCACAGATCTAGAGACCCCTTTTTTGACGACAGCTGGCTGTGCGGCAATCAAATAGATAAAAAGTGGAATCATCACAGTAAAATTCCTCAATATATAAAAATGATAGATAGTGAAACAATGTTTTAGCACTTTTTCCCCTTGGTTACCAAATGTGTTTCTTAGAGCGACCACCTCTCCCAACGACCGATTTGTCCCTGAACGGAGGGAGGTCGCTCCGACAAGTTTAACTGCATAGGATAAATCGAAACTTCAAAGAAAATGGGGGGGAGTCATAACAAATGTTAATTTTATCGATTTAACTCCTTTAAAAAAATTCCCGAAATTCATAACATTAAAACGAAAAAAAAAATAACTTGTGTTAAAGCAGAGCTACACGAGAGATGTCTGCCTGGGTCTGGGTGTGCCCTGGCGGAGAACTTTTCAAAATGCTTTAAAGAGTATACATATCACATCTGGAGAAAACCGCCCAAAACTCCAATCTCGCGGTAGGTCAAAACCCTCGGCCATCTTCACACTTTAACCTTCAAGGTTTATTGCTTTATTCACTTGGACAGTGAGGGATTTCTTTTTAACCCTTTGAGGTGCAACCCTTTCCCAATGCTGAAAAAAAGGGCAGCCGTTGCCATCACTCGACTTAACGACCAGAAAAATGGCGGGCGATCGAAACGTTCATCGCGTGCCACAGATCTAGGCGCACAGCCAGCTGTCGTCAAAAAAGGGTCTCTAGATCTGTGGCACGCGATGAACGTTTCAATCGTCCGCCATCTTGCTGGTAGTTAAGTCGAGCGATAGCAACGGCTGCCCTTTTTTCAGCATTGGTCAATCTATCCAGCTGTTCTCACGTTCTTCCATTTTTCGGCAGATGTCAGTGGTGTTAAAAATAATCGTGACAATTTTTTTACGGGAAAAGGACGTGCTAAAAAGTAAAGGATTCTCGTGGAGCTATGTCACCCGCAACTATTTTTATAGAAATCCAATCTATTTTTTGTGACCTTCAACAGTCAAAACGTCAACAGTTTGGTGGTCTCAGAGCGAAACCACTGCGCGTTAAAGGGTTAAGGGTGTGGGGAGAACACAAAAGGGATAACAGATTCAATTCCAGTTATTCGAGACTTATATTCGACCATAAACCTGACCTTGGGTTTTTCCCGCTTAAAATTACGGCATGGATTGAGTAGAATTTCCCGAAAAATAAGATGGGCGGTCCCACTCGGTGGCCGTTTAGAGGGGTTGGGTGCCCGCTGATAGAGGTTATTTTAACATTAAGTCTATGAGCCAACAAATCCGTGCCATGTAAAATTGGCTGTTTAGAGGGGTGACCGCTGGGAGAGGTTTCACTGTATATCAGAAACACAATCGAAATCAATAAATCAATTTCTATAATAAATAAGAAACTTCAATTTTTATACGGTCCCCCGGTCCTATCAGCTATATTTAGAAAAATTTTCCTTATACATTTTCATGCTCAGTAAAAAAAAAGAAGAAGAATTCGCTTTTATACGACCAAAATTCACCGAGTTAGGAAGCAGCAAACATTTGGACTTGAGTCATTTTCCCACGTTTAAAACTGTCCCGTTACGGTAAACCGTTAAGGGGCCCTATAAATATTGAAATTTAAATTATAGGCTATAATTTCATTTTCTGGGATAAAGAGGAGAAAGAAGCAAAACTAATTTTAATAATCTTTATTAAGCAAAGGGTTATAGTCAGGGTCTTTAAAAATCTATCGTACTAAATCGTATATATGCGTATTATGCAGATGTGTAACACCTAGTATGATACGCAAAGCACAGGATGCACTTTGACTTCTAGTATAGAACATAGAACTCTGGGTAAAATGATTAGAACAAATTATCACCGCATTTTTGTCATTTATTATCACACACACAGACTTGAAGTGAAATAAACTTGCAAGTTCATGACATGAATGACGCTTCATTTGACATGTACATGTACAGCATGCTTATAAAACGTAAACTAACTTACAGTTAGGGGTGTACAGGATCGTTATGAACTCTAGATCTGCCTTCACGGTTATGAGACCGTCTATTTATTTTTTAAGTCTGCAAATACAGATTATGTAGAAATGAACGTGGAAAATTCCGTTTTCGCCTTTATTAAAAGACTAGCTGAAGTACCCGTCGTTAACGGGTTAGTGCTGAATGCAAATTTCTAAAAAGTAAGAACTTTCGTCAGCATTGTAGGGGTACACAGAATGGATGTAGTATGTTGCCAAAGTAAAGAAAGCGATGTCATAATTGTTATGTATTGTTCAAATATTACAGGTTAGAGAGGAACTAAGTAATATCATTTCATTCGCTTTAGTCGTAATTATGTGAGGCGCGAACGAATATTTACGCATATTGAAAAAATTTTCGCAAAATCTCAAAATCTAATCAATATTTTTGAAAAATTGGAAGCCTACAATTTAAGATGAGTGACAACCTATCCTGTCACCCAATTTCGTTTCATTCCCTGCAGTCTTTATTTCGTGATGCTGGAACAAAAATTTCAGCATTTTAAAACCATTTTCACAAAATCTCAAAATGTAATCAAAAAATTTTAAAAATTCAACACTTATAAATTGAGATTAGCAACTACCTATCATATCACCAAATTTCGTATTAGTCGTTATTACGCGATGCTTGAAGAAATATAACCGCATTTTGAGAGAATTTTCACAGAATCTCAAAATCTAATAAAAATGTTTAAAAATTGTACACCTATACTGTACGTTGAGCAACAACCTATCATGTAACCAAATTTCATATCATTCGCTTGAGTCGTTATTACATAACGCGTGAACAAAAATTCACTCGGTTTGAAACAGTTTTCGAAAAATCCCAAAATCTGATCGATTATTTTTTTAGATGCTTTTAATTGAAGGTGACCACCTATCATTTCACCAAATACCATTTTTTCACCTTTGCAGTTATTACGTGATGTGCGAACACAAATTTACGCAGTTTGAAACGATTTTCGCAAAATCTCCAAATCTAATCAAGATTTTTTAAAAATTCGACGACAATGTTTTAAGTTGAGTGACCACCTACATGATACCAAATTTCATTTCATTCACTTCAGTCGTTTTTACGTGATGCTCGAACACAAATTTACGCAGTTTGAAAGGATTTTCACAAAATCTAATCGATTTTTTTAAAAATTCGTCGCCTATGTTTTAAGTTGAGTGACTACCAATCATGATACCAAATTTCATTTCAATCGCTTCAGTCGTTTTTACGTGATGCTCGAACACGAATTTACGCAGTTTGAAACGATTTTCGCAAAATCTGAAAACCTAATCAAAATTTTTTAAAAATTCGACGCCTATGTTTTAAGTTGAGTGACCATCTATCATGACACCCATTTTCATATCATTCGCTTCAGTCGTTTTTACGTGATGCTTGAACAAAAAAAGCGTCACGGACAGAATGACAGAACAACAGACAAACTTTTTTGGGGGGGGGGTCGCACCGGATTCCCAGGTGCTTGAAACGGATAGAAATCGCAAAATTTTTTAATTCCAAGAAATGTACAGACAAAAGTGTAATTTTATTGATATAGATATAGATTAAATTAGTAATTGGAGTAATCGTTTAAGAAGTTTATTAATCAACTAGCTGAAGTACCCGTCCTTGACGGATTAGTGAATGCAAATTTCCAAAAAGCAAGAACTTTCGTCAGCATTGTAGGAGTACAAAGAATGGATGTAGTATGTTGCCAAAGTAAAGAAAGCGAAGTTATAATTTTTAAGTATTGTTAAAATATTACAGGTTAGAGAGTAACTAAGTAATATCATTTCATTCGCTTTGGTCGTAATTATGAAATGCGCGAACGAATATTGACGCATATTGAAATAATTTTCGCAAAATCTCAAAATCTAATCAACATTTTTGAAAAATTTTGAAGGCTAGAATTTAAGTTGAGTGACAACCTATCCTGTCACCCAATTTCGTTCCATTCCCTGCAGTCTTTATTTCGTGATGCTGGAACAAAATTTCAGCATTTTAAAACGATTTTCGCAAAATCTCAAAATGTAATCAATATATTTTAAAAATTCAACGCCTATAAATTAAGATTAGCAACTACCTATCCTATCACTAAATTTCGTATCATTCGTATTAGTCGTTATTACGTGATGTTTGAAGAAATATAAGCGTATTTTGAGAGAATTTTCACAAAATCTCAAAATCTAATAAAAATGTTTAAAAAGTTGGACACCTATAGTTTATGTTGAGCAACCATCTATCATGTGACCCAATTTCATATCATTCGTTTTAGTCGTTATTACGTAATGCGGGAGCAAAGATTCACTCAGTTTTAAACGATTTTCGCAAAATCTCGAAATCGGATCGATATTTTTTAATTAGATGCTTATAGTATAAGGTGAGTGACCACCTATCATTTCACCAAATATTATTTTTTCACCTTTGCAGTTATTACGTGATGTGCGAACACAAATTTACGCAGTTTGAAATGATTTTCGCAAAATCTCAAAATCTAGTCAAGATTTTTTTTTTAAATTCGACGCCTATGTTCTAAGTTGAGTGACCACCTATCATGACACCCAATTTCATATCATTCGCTTTAGTCGTTTTTACGTGATGCTTGAACACAAATTTACGCAACTGAAAAAACACTCAAAATACTGGTGTTAAACGATAAAGTAATTAAAAAACTTTGTCTTTCTTGCTTGTTTTTCTCTTTTCAGTTCCCTGTGTTCTTTACGTCGAAGGGCTTGGACTGAAGAAGTTCAAAACAATTTTTGAACGAAACGCGTATCCTCTTTCCTTTTACTTCTTATGTGTGTTTTTTACAAAGTTTTTTAATTACTTTACAAATTTACGCAGTTTGAAAGGATTTTCGCAAAATCTCAAAATCTAATCAAGATTTTTTAAAAATTCGACGCCTATGTTTTAAGTTGAGTGACCACCTATCATGTCACTCAATTTCATATCACTCGATTCAGTCGTTTTTACGTGATGCTTGAACACAAATTTACGCAGTTTAAAACGATTTTCGCAAAATCTGAAAATCTAATCAAGATTTTTTAAAAATTCGACGCCTATGTTTTAAGTTGAGTGACCACCTATCATGACACCAAATTTTATATCATTCGCTTCAGTCGTTTTTACGTGATGCTTAAACAAAAAAAGCGTCACGGACAGAATGACAAACTTTTTTTTTGAGGGTCGCATCGGATTCCCGGGTGCTTGAAACGGATAGAAATCGCAAAATTTTTGAATTCCAAGAAATGTACAGACAAAAGTCTAATTTTATTTATATAGATAATCTCTATTTCCTACTCGTAGTTATCTATATAACAATATAACCCCTGAGAGTAGCCTACCTATTAAGTTTAAGGCTTTAAATATTACTCTCAAAGGATGGATTTTACTACCCAGCTACGCCACCAATCCGGCAACGAACTGGGTAGAACCTTTAACATTTTTTTTAATAGATATTTTTCTTTTTTTACAATTTTTACAGTTACTATAACAGAAATAACACAAAATTTTGATAAGGAACCAAACAGAAGAAATAAAATGTGTATTTAAATATCCTAACTAATATTATAAATGCGAAAGTGAGTTTGTTTGTTTGTTTATGACGCTTTCACGCCTAAACCGCTGAATCGATTAGGATGCATTTCGGTTTAGATATAGATGGGACCCTGGAGTCGGTTATAGGCTACTTAGAATTTTAGATTTTTAATTACTTTTTTAATTATTAATTAAAAACCGTTTTTACGTTGCCATGCTTGGCGAGTTTCACCCGTATCATGTCATATGATTCATGTTTTGAGCTAACAAGAATGCTATTACTTCAATAAAGAAGCACGTGCATCTGAAACACATTAAATAATACGGAAATTATGCCAGTTTTATGCCAAATATATCTATCTCTAATAATAAAAATGAATGTTCTCCAGACAAATCTACAGAAAGCAGAGCTTTGAAAATTTGAGCATGCCTGGACCCATGACTTCGGTAAAGTGTACCTGAGGCTCGGAAATTTTAATTACTTTTTTAACTATTAATTAAAAACCGTTTTATCGCCCGCACAAAATTATTTATGCTTTTGAAATAAAGCAGAAATTCTATTTGCAAAATCACATGCATTTGAAAAAGTATGGAAATTATGTTGATTTTACGCCAAATTAAAAAGCATAAATAAAGAAAAGTGTACTTACGTATTATCCCGGCGGTCCACCAAGACGAGCGATTTTTTGCCGAGATAAATGCCGGGCACATGAAATTATTAATGGTTTTGAATACGATTGGCAGCAGTTTGGCAACTGATTTGACGAAAAAACAGTTTGGCGTGAATGACCGCCGGGATAATAGGTTAGTACCAAGAAAAGTCCAGATGTGTTTCTTAAAGTTCGTAAATTTCGAAATCCTACCAATAATATAAATGTGTACGTTTATGTGTTTGGATGTTTTTGACTGAATCACACAGAAATGGTTGGAAAAATTTGTAATGAAGATAGCTTATGCCCTGTATTAACATACAGGCAACCTTTCAAGCATATAGCATAAATAATTCTTTTACAAAGACACTCAAAATAATGCTAATGCATTGCGCTCTATGGAAATTTTGTAGCAACTAAACCGATGTTAAAACTTTCTTCACTGATTGAAAGTCCTAGGCCTATATGGTCCTAGGCCTATAGGGTCCTAGGCGTATATGGAGAATTCCTCTGTGTGGAATTTTCTAAGGGATCCTAACCCGTATTTTCGCAAGGTTTTTGAAAAAAACACGGAAAACTGCGAGCGGCTAGGTCGACAGGCGCGACCGGTGTTTGAACCTGGTATCTCCCGCCTTCCAGGTTTGAGAGCAGACCCTCTTAGACACTGGGGGGACCCTGAGTGTTATAGGCTACCTTTTATGCATAGATCACAAATACAGGGATACTCATAAGAATTACATTACGCTCTATGTGTATCTCTGTAAGTACTGAACCGATTTAAAAACTTTTTTCACTGATAGTAAGCTACACTATTCTTGAGTATTATAGGCTAAAATTAATGCATATAGCGCAAATAGTTCTTTTACAGGAACACTCAAAATAATTCTAATACATTACGCTCTCTGGGTATCTCTGTAACTATAGAACCGATTCTAAAACTTTTTCGCTAATAGAAAGCTGCACTATTCCTGATTAACATAGGCTAAAATTCATGCATATAGCATAAAAATCTCTTTTACAAGAACACTCAAAACAGTTCGCAAATACTGTCGTAACTGTCTCTATTCCCCAAATGCCTGAAAAAAATCTAAATTTAGTAATTTTACATACTCTGTTATTTTAAATGAAGTATACTACCATGCATTATGCTTCATTTAAAATAAGTAAAAAGCAAATAATATTTAAATGCAGTTTCTTTAGTCGCAAACATATTTGTTATTCACACATGCTTCGTTTCTCTCGGGACCTAATTCTAAAGCCGACGCGGACGAAGTCGCGGGTAGCCGCTAGTATATATATATATATATATATAAAATTATTAGCAATGCAAAAATGGCATATAAAGTCAAATCAAACATCCATAATTAATTATTTAGAAGATATCCTATTTGTAACGCGCAAATGCAGCTATGACAAACAGAATAGAATATAAGTAACAAGTAAAACACAAAACATACTACAAATAAGACATATCTCGCAGAAAAGTAACAGCTATTATCAAGAATTAGAAACCAGATTTTGAAACCAAATAAAGTGCAAGAATTATTGTGATAGTATAATGGAACGGAAATTATAACCACTGTCACCATCTTCAGGGACCACAAACAGTGGATTATAATTTACAGTAAACCAAATAGTAGGGTTTCGGTTGTGTGGCATATCAGAAGAGATATTAACTCCACACATCTGGGCCCTACCCTACTATATAAAGGAAAGAAGAAATCAAAAAGATAACAAAAATTAGAAAGATAATTTTACATACCAAACCTTGAGCACATGGAAATTTATTTTGAACAGTTGATATGTGTTGCCAATGCTAAGAATTGTAAAAAGTGAAAAATGGTGTTGCCACTAAATAAATGTGTAAAAGTGGAAAGAAGAAAGTTTAGGAGTTGCCAAATACTAATAGGTAATATTATTAAATTTTAAGAATATCCAGGTATATTAATATAATAAATATATATTGAATAATAATAAATTTAAAAGATTGAATAAAATAAATATTATAGCAAAATTAAATATAACATATTGTTCCTATATTGTGATTATTCTGTTCTAAACATTATTTTTTTTTTCTTATTTACTAGATTAATCTTCTGTCATACAATAACTTATTATACATACTTAGTCAATAATAATAATCATTATTTTTTTTAAACAATATGTTATATTTAATTTTGCTATAATATTATTGCTATAATTTGCTGTAATATACCTGGATATTCTTAAAATTTAATAATATTACCTATTAGTATTTGGCAACTCCTAAACTTTCTTCTTTCCACTTTTACACATTTATTTAGTGGCAACACCATTTTTCACTTTTTACAATTCTTAGCATTGGCAACACATATCAACTGTTCAAAATAAATTTCCATGTGCTCAAGGTTTGGTATGTAAAATTATCTTTCTAATTTTTGTTATCTTTTTGATTTCTTCTTTCCTTTATATAGTAGGGTAGGGCCCAGATGTGTGGAGTTAATATCTCTTCTGATATGCCACACAACCGAAACCCTACTATTTGGTTTACTGTAAATTATAATCCACTGTTTGTGGTCCCTGAAGATGGTGACAGTGGTTATAATTTCCGTTCCATTATACTATCACAATAATTCTTGCACTTTATTTGGTTTCAAAATCTGGTTTCTAATTCTTGATAATAGCTGTTACTTTTCTGCGAGATATGTCTTATTTGTAGTATGTTTTGTGTTTTACTTGTTACTTATATATATATATATATAATATATATATATATTATATATATATATATATATATATAGTAAAAAGCATAACTTACGAATCAACGTAGCATCCACTTGGTAAATACGAAATTCTAAATATCCATGGAATGATTGATGAGGAAATTAATGAACTCAAAATCTTAAGTAAAAATAGGAATAAGCAGACAAAAGCAGCAGATTGAAATGCAAACATTGGTAAATCAGAAAAAGAAGACGGAATTGGATGGAGTAAAACAATAGGTAGCAAGCATCGGCTAAAATCTTCAGGCCCCACGAACCGAATACTTGCTACCAAGATAAAAAACGAAATAACAGGATTTCAATGCAGTTACTTAGCATAAAGAAAGCTAAATATGTAACTAGCAGGGGGCTATCCTGTTATGAAGTAAAAAGTAATAGTAAAGACATACCCAGAAAAAATGTAATTATGAAGAGAAAATGGAGAAGTAGCAACCGAAGGATTAAGCCTGAAAACATGGCGCAACCATGGAGCTGTTGCCAATTGAAGCAGGAAAATTATACGTTGCCAGAAAAAATTGGAGAAAAGTTGAACAATAAGTAAAAAGTAAGAGTTAGTAAAAAAAAAAAAAAATAATAATAATAAGAAAATACAGCAAATTAAGTTAAAAAATATAAATAAATAATTAATTAAAAATTATTATTAAGATTATGATAATTATTATGATATTTTTAAAGGATTACATCTAACTGCTTAAATAGCTGTCTATTATATGCCTAGAGATATTTCTGAGATTATACTAATTAAAAGAAGAGCTTTTATATTTAGATGATACCTGTGATCATTAGTTCATTTGTACTTTTTTTTCCCTTAATAAAACATGTACTAAAAAGCCAGAATTTTATCGTTTTTTTTTTTAAAAATAAATTTTATAAGCAAGCCAGCAACCAAACCCCAACCTCTCCAACCAAGAATTCCCAGAAAGGACACATGCTTATATTAATGCTAATTGCAACTAGGAAATAGAATTGAATTAAAAAATTTTTTAGGGTAATTTAATGTAATCATATTGCTTAAAGCAATATGATACAGCGAAGATATATTATCAGACTTATAATTACTTGTACAAAGAGAGAGTACTCTATATAGATGATTAGCTATGATATTTCTAAATACAGATATATGCATACATGAGGTAAAATCTGTGAAACTAATGACATTGAAAGGAAATTCATCTCTTTTATTATATATGTTAAATATGAGTTTCTTGTCCTTATTTATTATTAGTTGTAAATCAAGAAAATTATTACAGTTATTAGTTAGAGGATTTTTAATTCATTCTAAATTATCAGGATAGGTAATAGGCAATTTATCTGTGTGTATATAGTTATCTGTAGCTATAAAAATAATATCGTCTATGAACCTATATATTATAAGTGAGGAGTTATCATAGTGTTTCTCATAATTAAAAAGATCAGCTAAATAACTGGAAGTAGATCCGCCTTGTGGTAAACCTAAGACCTGTTTGTATAGTTTATTATTGTGTAGAATATAGTTATTGTATAATAAAAACCTAAGTAGATTTTTGATATAAGTAATAGAATATTGCGATGGTAGATTTAGACTATTTATGCTATTGTTAAAAAGATCTAGTATAGTACTGTAGAGATCATCTAAAAGTAATGTTATTAAATAGATCTTTAAAGTCATAAGTAGATATGGAAGATATAGAATGTAAATATTTAATTTTATTTTTTAGCTCATAACTATTACTAATTGATATATATATATATATATATATAAATTTTGGAGCAGAGAAAAATTTATAAGATAAAAATCTTTTCTTTTACGAGTAATTTACATAAATTAGATGGATTAATAAATTTGAAGTTGAGAAAAATGAAACCCTTCTTTACGTTTGGAATAAAGTATTCATAAATTTAGAATAGAAGAAAAAATGCATTAAATAGAATTAGTTTTTACAATAATTCATATGCATATATATTAGAATAAATTCAAAAATATAAAATTTTGAGGAGATGCTGAATTTTTGTAGTACGAAACTAAATATTTTATTTTGAAGTGTATTATAAACTAGTTATCTATACAAATAAAATTAGACTTTCGTCTGTACATTTCTTGGAATTCAAAAATTTTGCAATTTCTATCCGTTTCAAGCACCTTAGAATCCGGTGCGACCCTCAAAAAAAGTTTGTCTGTCTGTCGTTCTGTCCGTGATGCTTTTTTTGTTTAATGGACTTGTGCAATTTACGTGGTACCCTGTATGACATATACTTTCGTTGTTTAAAAAAAAAAATACAATTGTACTGAAAAATGTAAGATCCAAACATTTATTAAAGTAAAAAAATAGTAACATTTGTTAACCTCTTAATACAAACTTTTTTTAATTTTTAAAGATATTATATATAATCACATTTGTTTTGACATCTCCGCATGCGGTAGCGTAGAATAAACACATTTTACAGATCATTATTTTACAGCTTCTGCCCGTTTTCGGTCTTTCCTAGCAAAAG